>JASDQU011104586.1:1243-15576 GCA_032191745.1 Picea mariana
CTTTGCATAATCCGAACGTGAGGGATTCCAAAAAATACTCTGTGGTGGAGGATTTGTCACAAACCCCTTATGCAATGTCTGCTTTGGAGGTCCTCCAGAGCTTCCCTTCGCAGAGAAAGTCTCTGTTATCCACCTTGGGATCTCTAGAGACTTGTAATAGGGGAACGATCGTTCTTGATACGACTGACTTGAAACATCATCTCCCTAACCACATTGCATTTCAGATAGTAATGTCTTACACCATGAAATCATTTACTCGGAATATCTTCCGTATGGTGGTTGATGAGGATGCCTCGCCCTCTATGATGTCGTTAGCATGTTGGAAGGCCATTAGTCAACCTGTTTTTTCTTTGTTGCCTACTCTGCTTATTGCTTTTGACAGTCATTCTTTCAAACCACATGGAATCATCCATTCTTTCCCCGTACAATTAGGAGGGAAGACTGTGTGAGTCGAAGTTGAAGTGGTCGATGTGCCTCTCGACTAAAATCTTCTATTAGGAAGGAGTTGGACCTATGCAATGGATGCAGTAGTTGCCCCAGTTTTTCGAGTCTTGTTGTTTCCACACGAGGGCCGAATCTTGACCATTGACCAGTTGTATTGCTCTCGTCCTGACCCTTCATTGGGGGCATCCACAGTCCCAATGATTGATAACCATCAACCCGACATCGTCAATGTAGGGGTTGGTTTGTGTCCACCATTAATGGGTACTTTCGATTACCCACCTCCTTCTGGCAATGTCAAGTTCATATTGGCTGCCACCGACCAACCTAGGGCTGAAATCTTTCAAGTTTTGACATTCCAAATGACTTATTTTCACGATCCGTGGAATATTCCTTCCCCATTGGCCTCGATGGAAGGGACATGGCATATTGGCATCGCCATTCCCTTGTTCGGGGTAGAATTTGCGTATATTATTGTTCAACAAGCTTCGGTCGACCCTGATCTGACTCCCACACAAGAGTTAGATCCAGTTCTCGAGCCTATTTGGGCTCAAGGTTCCATTGCCACTATAGATTATTTAGACCTAGTCTTTCCCTCAGATGAGGTGATTCTTGAGGCATTGATTGGTCTGAACAGACCCTGGGATGATCTCCATCACAGATCTTATTTCCTCCTGGAGTTAAAAAGAATAGAGGCAGGTGAATTTGTCTTTACTATGACTAGAGATAGGTCTTGTCCTATTAATCCTCTGGCTACGTACACAGTTTATACCAAGGTTAATATGGTGAGCATCACTGGAATGATCCCTATAGATATCTCTAGAATCCCTGGCATCATGGAGAATGTTTTCGTTGAAGCAGACTGCTCCCTCGAAGAGATTCAAATTTATATAGACTTATTTAAGGAGTTCCACGACGTTTTTTCCTGGTCTTACGAGGAAATTCCAGGCATCGATCCAAGAATCATCGAACATGAGATAATGACTTATCCTGACGCCAAGACAGTCTGACAGAATATTCGTCCTGTGAATCCTCGGAAAGCGGCAACTATTTAGGCTGAAGTTGAGAAACTACTTAAAGCCAGTTTTATCTAACCCATATAGTTGACACAATGGGTGTCAAATCTCATTACAGTTAAAAAAAAAATGGTACAATTCACGTGTGCATTGACTTTCATGACTTGAATAAGGCCTGTCCAAAGCATAATTTCCCCACCCCATTCATTGATTAGATTGTCGATGAATGCACAAGCTGTGAGGTCTTTCCATTCATGGATGGTTTTTTGGGATATAACCAGATTCAGATCAAACCTGAAGACCAGCATAAAATAGCTTTTATCTATCCATGGGGCACATTTTCTTATCGTAAGATGAGTTTTGGCCTGAAGAATGTTGGAGTTACTTTTCAGTGGGCCATGTATTTTTCTTTCCACGAACTTAGACATATAGTCGAGGCTTATCTCGATGATCTAGCATCATGATCTCACAAGAGAGCTGATCATCCCACGCACCTTCGACTAATCTTCGAACGATGTCGCTACTATCGGATTCGCTTGAATCCTAACAAATGCAGTTTCTGCGTGATGTCAGGTCATCTTTTAGGTTTCATAGTTTTGACAATAGGGATCATGGTCTATCCTCTTAAGGTTGAGGTGATAGTTCAGTTGCCTCCCCTGTGCACAATACCCCAAATTCAAAGCTTACAGAGGAAAGAGAACTTTGTTCGGTGTTTTGTCGCAAAGTATGCCAAGATCACTAAAGTGTTCATGTGTTTATTGAAAAAGGGAGTCCCTTTCTATTGGTACAAATCTGCTCAGTGCTCTTTTGAAGCGTTGACACGCACCCTTACGTCTTCCCCTCTACTTCAGCCTCCCAATTATAATAAACATTTATTATTGTACTTAGCCACCGCAGAGTAGACCATCGGTATGTTCTTGTTTCAAGAGGATGATCCACTCGAGGAACATGTGATTTATAACCTAAGTTGAGGCCTGGTTGAGCCGGAACTCAACTATTCCCATGTTGAGAAGCTTGCATTGGTAGCAGTGCATGTTTTCCAGTGGATCCATCATTATATTCTACTTCGTAAGACCATCGTCATTGTCGTTGTGAATTTGTTTCAATATGTGTTGACACGATGAGTCATTGGCAGAAATATTAGTAGATGGATTGTTATCCTCTAGGAATTTGACTTGGATTTTGTTTCTGCAAAATACAAAAAGTCACTGGTCTTTGCGAAACTTATTTCAGAACTTCTGGTTGAATCTAGTGATGATACGCCCAAAGAATCACCTATTAAAGGATATCTTTTTCTGATTGCATCTTCAGACCCGTGGTATGGATAGATACTAGTCTATCTCCAGACTTTGAAGTTCCCTACTTCTGCTTCTTGCGACGAGCGTCGATGAATTCTCCATCAGGCACAAAATTGTCTCATACTCGATGACACTTTGTATTGTCGAGGGGTATATTGCATTCTTTGCCAATGCCTTATACACGAGGAAGAAGAACTCGTTCTTAACAACTGCCACACTGGAGCATGTGGCGGTCATTTTTCTAGGTTGGAAACATCCCATAATATTCTATGAGCCGTTTACTTTTGGATGATGTTAATCAAGGATTGCGTTGAGTCGATCAAGAAGTGCCATCCCTATTAGATATTATCTGGGAAGATGAGGGCACATCCTTCTCCCATGTTTTCCATCATCATTGTTGGCTCCTTCAATAAATGGGGGATTGATTTCACTACATGTCACCCGAATTCAACCAGGGGGCATCGTTATATCATCGTAGTGGTAGAATACTTCACCAAGTGGGTCGAGGATATGCCAATGTTTAACAATGATGGTGAAACAATGACTCTCTTCATTTTTAACTAGATAGTAGCAAGGTTCGACATCCTGAAGGAGATTGTCACTAACCATGGCAGTGACTTTCAAAACAAAATGATGTCCGAGTTAACATTAAATATTGGGTTGAGGCAAGAACATTCATCACACTACTACCCACAAGAGAATGGTCAAGTGGAAGCTGTGAATAATTCCCTCAAGACTATTCTTCAACGAACGATCAATTCTACCGAGTCAAATTGGCATTTGATGTTGTACTCAACATTATGGGCCTACCGAGCGTCTGTAAAGATTACCACCGATTTCTCACCTTTTCAACTCAATTATGGGATAGAAGCAGTCTTTCCTATTGAGTGCCAGATCCCGTCTTTAAATTTGGATGTAGAGTTATTTCCATACACTTCATTGGTTGAGGAACACCTATTATATATCAAGCAACTCAATTAGCAAAACCATGATGCAACCTTGGCTAACGAGGCTCACAAGAAACGATTCAAGTGTCAATATGATCGGTCCATTCGTCCTCGGATTTTCTCTGAAGGCGACCTTGTTCTGGTCTTTGACCAAGACAAGGATCCCCTAGGGGTAGGCAAGTTCAAACCCATGTGGTTCAGACCTTTCATCATGAAAGAGGTATTAAAGAAGGGCACTTATCGTTTGGTTGACTTTGAGGGAAATGCCTTGGCAGAGCCTAGAAATGGGCTCTACCTCAAGAAGTATTACTCTTAGGTTGGTCTCCTGGGTGACTTCTTGTACATATGTATAGTTCTTATACAATGTTTTTGTCTTTTTGTTTTATGTACATGTCATTATTTATGTTATCTTTTTCAATGTGGCATATGTCAAGTGAATCGAAGGTGTTCTTTGGGTTCGCGGATGGCACTAGCCGACACACTCGAAGGCTTTCTTCTGCAGTTTGGGTGATATTCACACCTCAAGGCCAATTGCAATCTTCCGAAGGTATCTATCTAGTCGACACCACAAACAATGTCTCTGAGTACAATGAAGTGAAAGAGTTGCTTCATGACGCTTTGTTGCATGGCATTTCTCACCTTTGGGTTTACTTAGATGCACAACTCGTTGTGTCTCAGTTAAATGGAGTTTACTGTGTATATGATCCTACATTACATCGATGTTTCCTTAGGGTATGTCTCTTAGAACGTTGCTTTGATTACATTACATATATCCATGTTCCTAGGAGATTAAATCAATAAACAATACCCTAGATAATAAAGTATTAGATTGGCATGTTGCACAGACATACACATGTATATACATTTGTAAAGAAATGTGATCCATAATACATACATACATACATATATATATATATATATATATATATATATATGTCAAAAAGTGTCAGAGTACATAGGTGGGCAAAAATGCCTCAAAAAATAATATTCTCTATACATCACAGACCTCATGCCCTAAAAAATATACAAAAAGTGCCATAGGAACATAATAAGTCCAACCTATCTAAGCTCGGGGCCTATTGGCCCTGCCGTAGTGAACAACGACATTAGCCAAACGCTGGAAAAGTTGGACCCAAGTCTGTGGCACCCCAAAGACATGAGGCTGCATAGATGGCGGGAGATCCTCGATCTCAGCCATGGTAATTTCTCAAGTGAGCACGGTGAGGTTCCACTCCACTCGTCTCAAAAATATCTCAGCCTCTCTGGATGGAGGCCCCCGTGCTGCTACTGGTCCGCCTACTGCTGTTGATACTACCTCTAGTCGAGGACATCACTGAGTCCTCATGAAGTCTATCGGGCAAACTAGTCCCACGTCTATTGGGTGACGAGCTATAGGCGGTGGATTAGTTGGGAAACTACACAATATCCCATAATCTCAACGAATTCCTTGCAACTTTTTATTTTTTGCAACTTTTGCAAGTATACACGGGTTGTAGTGGTGCAACATGCATATGTACGCGGGTTGTAGTGATGCAGCAAGTGTATGTACGTGGGAAATAGTGGTGCAAGGTGTGTACATCTTCAAAAAATGGGTTTTTTAGAAGAGAAATTCAGTGATGGCTTGGAAAAAAATGCAAGTAAGAGGGCCAAAGGGTAGGTATGCATGTGTAGAGAAATTTAGGGCTATAACAATATTTCAAGCACCTTTCTAGGAAACGATTGGGGAGCTATTTCCAGGATTGGGGGCTACAATTAGTCAGCATTGAGGAGATAAAATCAACATCAAAAGACTATAGCAATGATTAACATTCATATAGCCTTTTTGGGCTATATTGTAATTAGATTCTTTTAATAAAATATTTTACAGAATTGAGGATATTCTGAGACCTCACTTCCACTAATTCATATATTTTCCTATAATCGGTTTCCCATGTTTTCATTAATCCTCTTTCTTTTGTTCATTGATTCATTTAGGCTATGACAACTACCATTCAGTACAACCTCTATTGTAGCGAATTTAAAAACACTTATTTGAACACAATCTTTCCTTTGTTTTGTTATGAGCAAAACAAGGCCTGCGTTTAGATATTGTTCCCTATTTTCTAAAGATTAAATACAACCTGAGTGAGTTTAGTGTTAGTTCTTATATTGAGGAGAAAAATCATATTTATCCTTGTTAGATATCTGGATTTTTGACTCAGTTTGTGTTTATCTTGGATCCTCTATCCATAGTTAATATTTCAAAGGATTTAGTTGATGAAGTCATGCCTCATCATGTTCTGATTTTCAATTATTAGAAGGTTCACTGATTCAATCTTAGATCAAGAAGCCTCAAAAGGGCTGATCAATCAATCATTATTTTTATGAAAATGTGTTAGGCTTGGCTCTATTGCAGCCTAGAGTCAACTATAGTAACATCATTTTTTGGCACCGTTGTTGGGGACGGTTTTGAAGGTTTCCATCTTCCCTACGTGTATGATAAAGCTTAGATCTATTTCTTTATGCTGAAAAAGAAATAGGCATCAAACATTGGTTGCAATCATTGACCCGACGACTCCTTGGCTTGAAGAATCCAAATGATTCACTTGCGACTCCACTGGTTTCAAGATGTCACGTTATTTTTCTGCTCATATTGTTGCGAGGTTTTCTCCTTTGTATTTTGCAAATGTTTATGGTCTTCCAATTGTTGTTCCAGAAATTAAAGTTTGGGAAGATATTCTTCCTAATTTCAGAGAAGATGTGTATGACAATCCTGCACAACACTTGTTTGGGTTTCATAAACTTATGCATCAATTGGATATACATCATGTTGTTCCTGAGTTTATACTTAAGTCTCACAACATAATGTCAGACATCAGAAAATAAAGAGAGTTTTAATATTTGTTTTTTCTATTTCAATTATATGAGAAAAGTTCCTAAAATTGAATTAATGGTATAATAACTCAGAGGACGTTTTTCGTATCTGAGTTAAAGTTGAAAATAATGAGTGTAATGAGAGAAAAACATAAAACTGTTAGACAAAGCAAGGCATCAATCACAGAAGAATCTTACTCTACTACAGAAGAAGAAAATAGATGATGTAACCTTTAATGAAGCATAAAATATAACAATCTAATTAACTCACAGTTCTTGTATTTGCTAATAGCCAATACAGAGGAAAATTTGTTAGCTGTCAGATAACTAAATGAAACATATAACCACAGTAGAATTTTTACTAAATTGAGATCATGCATTCATTAAGGAAATATAGAAAAAGATGCTGAAATGTGTAAACACAGTAGAACACATAACTCAAATTGGACGAAATATGGAATCTCTGGTCTGCACTTGTATTAATTCTCGATGAGGATATTTTTTCTCAATTACAACTGGAAAGAAGCAACCCTTTGTTCATCCTTATGAATATCTATTTATACAAAAGATTCGTAACCCTAGACAGTTGGAACTTTCGTTATTTCTAAAAAGAAACGGTTACAAAATGAGAAAATTGGAATGCTCCACCTAGTTCTCTTTTGTTTCTTTCTCCTGCCCAGTACATTTGATGCATATGCCCACAAATTGGGCTACCAACTTGGAGGATTCTATTAAGTTATTGGCCTCAAAAGTATATAATTTCTTTTCCAGCAGAGGCAATCTTTCTTCTATTTGTCTATCTTATGAAATAATCGACTGTAATTGTAGATTAGGCTTCACTAACCGTCTATCTATTTGAGCAATATCAGCCTATTTTATCTGTGATATTTCAGCTTGGGTTTCTTCCATATTTTCCTTAATGTTGATCAGATGTTTAGCTATATTAAACTGGCCCAGTATTCCAGAGCTATCCTCTTTATCAAGGCCTAATAATTCCTTATTGAGTGAACAAAAAGTCTCTTCACAAGATTATTTTACTTCCTTAGCCATTTTCCTACCTTTTGTTATGTTAGACTCCCAAGTCTTTTGTATGATATCACCTATGGTTCGTTACGAAATGGACAATCTGGAAGCCATTTTCATTCCCTCTTTTGCTGATGATATAACCGCTTCTTGGAAGGTAGTCCGGGCAATGATAGCCTCTCTTTCTCTTAAAACAATGTCACTTAATGCTTGCTCTATCTCGCAAAAATAATTTTGGATGATTTCTACCTTAGAGAGCAGGCTTTTTTGTGTTGCTTCCAGTTTCTGTTGCACTTCTAGTGCCTAAGATTGGAATACTACTATATTTAAAACCTCACTTGGGCAGTCTTGTGTATCTCCTTAATATTGGATTTAAGTCATTGGATTTCTTGTCTGTTGTTGGCTCTAGCCTCTTCGAGATATTTGTTGACTACTCTTCTGATGTTCTTTTCTACATCCATTGTCTGACTCTATAATTGATCTATCAATAGATTCCTCTGTCTTAATTGTTCTTCCAGTTTGTCGACTAACCACTGATTTACCGTAGCAAAGGTGACTAGTGACCCAACATCTCCTTGGCGAGTGGGAATAACAACTGTTTATGATGATTTGGTGAGCTTGGATCTCCTAGGAATTCCCAAGAGTTAGCACAATTATCAAGACTCTATCAATGGAAGGTAAACGCATGCAAACCTATACCAAATTGTTGTGGAGGGTAAGATTGTAATCATTGTTCTTTATCTTGATGATTAAATATTGATTGGTGATGAGCAACTAATACACTCATGCAAGGAGGACCTTGCAAAGTAGTTCGAGATGAAGGATTTGGGCCTTCTTCATTATTTCCTTGGATTGGAAATATGGCAGCGAGATGGTGAACGTTTTGTGTCTCAAGGTAAGTATGCAAGGGAGATACTAGGTAAGTTTCACATGGAGGGATGCAAACCCATGGATACTCCTCTTCCGTGAAACTGTAAGAAAGTGGATGCTACTTTTGGATAAGTAGTGGATGCTACTGTCTATCGACAGTTAGTGGGTTCACTAAGGTATTTAGTGAACATGAGATCGAACATTTGCTATGTGGTTAACCATTTGAGTCAAGCAATGGTTAATCCTACCAAGCTCTTTTGGAAGACGGGTAAGAATTTCCTGAGATACCTAAGGGGCACATCTGAGTATGGCTTATGGTATTGATCTAAAAATGAAGAAGACTTGTTTTCTTGAAAATATTTGCAAGTTTTAATTCATGTGTTCAAATGCAAATGGATCAATTTTGCAAACACAATTTTATAGAAATTACACATTCAAGATGCATATAAATAGCAAAAAATAACAGTGAACAATGAACAAAAAACACATAACACAGTGAATGATAAAGGAGTTCACCCCTCTCTTGGGCTACATCTCCTGGTCCAGCTTCCAATGGATATTTTGTATTATTTTCTCAAAGTTCTCAAATATGGGCTTTACAATGCTCAAAATTCCAAATAGATGGCTCCAATGGCTTCAGAATGTCCAAAATCCCCTAGCTGGGCTTTTACGACACCTCGTTTGGCCAAAAATTGAAGAAGATAGGCTTCCTGGAAGTTCCCCTTCAAACTTGCTGTCTCTGGATTGCCAAAATGCACCTCTTGCTCCTCAACCTAGCCCCGATGCGCATTTATGTGTTAAAACTCAAAACCGGGTGCAACCACACAAATGGTGTGAACTATAGGACGGTTACGCACTAGCCCTTAACCGCCAAGTCCCATGGGCACATGTGTCACCACATGACCTCGCGTGCATATAAAAAGGGCCAAGTCCTGAAACAAATGATAGAGCGACAAGCGTCGGTGTGGTTTCAACCGTTGGTAATACAACTCCCGCGCTATACATTGACCACCGGTCATATGTGTATGGTCCACCGGTCATATGTGTATGGTCCACCGGTTATATGTGTTATGACCACCGATTATATGTGTTATGGCTCCGTTGGAACCGCGCGCGGGTAGTCACATATATATATACATATGGACGGGGGTTGGGGCTTAGCCCCAACCCTGTCTGCGCCCATTCCAAAACACATTGCAATTTAAATACATTGTTTCAAATATACATAATAAGAAACACTTGTGGGCACACCAGTTGGGCGTCCCTTCCCAAAGCGTTACCCCTGCCCGAAGGTCGCGGGGTCGATTCCTGTCGACTACACAAGTTTTAACCAATGTTTAGATGACATGTGGCGGCCATTAATTGGGCCACGTGTCTCTATCCCATTCGCCACAAACAAGCCATGTGTCATACATCGACTCATCCACACGATTGCCAACACATCTGCCACACGTCGTACATTCTGCCATGTGTCGTATGGTCTGCCACATTAGCATCCATACGGACTGTATAGTGAGCACATTTTTTTTTGCCTATTTGTTGTTTTGAACAGAACGCGGTATCTCTCTCATCTGACGTCCGTTTGAACCCAAACAAGTTGTGTTGGGTTCGTGATGACGAGTCCTACACTCTCGTTCGATTTGAAGTGATTCTGAGCACTTTGAATTTTGAGCAAAATTTGATCCCTTGGATCAGGTATAGACAAACAGATGAGGTGAAGTTGCATGGCTTCACAGATGTAGATTCGGCAGGCATTCCAACAGAAAGAAATAGCACATCAGGGGGGATATTTTGTATCGGATCTACAGTTTTTTCTTGGTAGAACGGGAAACATAGATCCGTGGCACTCAATTCAACGGAAGCAGAATACATCGCAATGAGTCAAGCTGCATGTGAGGCTATCTGGATGAGATAGATCTTGGTTAGTTTGTTTGGTTCTCATTTAGATCCGATAGTGATTCATTGTGATAATCATATTTGCATTAAACTCTCAATTAATCCTGTGTTTCATGATATATCTAAGCATATATATATCTGGTATCATCATCTCAGAGATTGTGTGCAGCGGAAGATCATGTTGCTTTAGTACATTCCTACAAAAGATCAAGATGCAGACATTCTGACGAAGGCGCTCACCAGGAGAAAATTCAAATACCATAGAGACAGGATTGGGGTGAAGGATAATCCCTTTCTTGTTGAGAGGGAGTGTTGAAAATTCAACAAGAAATGTGTGTCTAATTTATTTTTCCCTTAAATAAATTGGACAATAAATATTAATCTATTATCTCATAATTACTTGAAATAGTTAACTGAAATGGTAAATCAGTTAGCTATAGGAAATTTGAGTTCAAAGGTTGACTGGTGGGACATGGAAGTCGAATTAGTTGTAACTAAGTGACTTGAAGTTGTCACAGAGTTATAAGTGTAGTTATGTGAGTTGTGAAGTAGTTTAACTCAGTTAAGTGAGTTAAGCTCAGTTGTACTAGATGTAACTGAACTTACACTAGTGAGAGTTCAGTGAATTAATTATTAATTAATTCACAATCAGTGATCTCACATGCAACTGAAGATTTACCATTGTTAAATCCATGCTTGTCACATCCAGTGGAGACCCAATTGAGATAACAGGTGAAAGGGACAACTATCAGTTGCGACTTGAGTGAAGTGCACTCATGCAATCACACACATAGTGGATGTGCCCATGAGCAATGCACAGCCTAGGCAAGAGGAATTCAAATCATTTGCAGGGTTTTCCATTGCAAGGATTGCATAGAGGAGGCAGGCTGTCTGGAGGCAAAGAATTGGCACATGTATTTGTTGATTTTTGCATGACAATGTGAGATGATTGTATCATACTGAGATACCTTGGATTAGAGTTTTGTATGAGATTGTTTCATGATCCATGATATACATAATTTATGATAGTGGGTTTTTTAGCTTTATGCTTTCCTGGTAAGACATCTGTGTTATGTGCGATTGATATTTCTTATTGATATTGAAATTGGTGACCGTGCTTTAAATTCCACAAGAATATTTGTAGAAGCAATTCTATATTTGACAATGACGTATAATTGTTAGATCAGGAGAATCCAGGCAATACACAATTTGTATTGAAATTTCTACAATGAGCTTCAGCTGTGTAGCTATTTTATGAAGTTCAGACTCTGCTATAACTTTGAGTTTAGTTCTGAGCTTGTCGGTCATTTCATCTCCAGAATCATCTGGGCAATTTATGACTTCGCGCTCCAAGATTTTGAAAATCTGCATCCAGGACCTAATTGAATCTACAACATCTGGCGTGGTATCAGACATGACGTCTGAGTTCGGATTTGAGCCTTCACAAACCTCATCACTCTTCTTAGACGTTTTCCTGGGTGCCATGATGCCCAAAATAAAACGCGAATACCTGTTACAGAGGAGAATGTGTAAGCTTTCCTCGAGTAAAACTTACTACTTTGTTGAAAGTAAGAATGAGATTTGAAATAGAAAACTTTATTTTCTCTCAATTTGCATTAATTTGAGAGTGCTTTTACGGATGATGAATTTATTTGTTTTAATGAGGAGGGTACATATGGAGATACGCACCTTACGCTAAAAAATATTTCCTTTGATCCATAATAAATATTACCAAATATCGACGATTTGCGACCGAGAGTTTTGGTTGGAACAACATTGAAATGTACCGAAATGCGAATGCACGAAAACTTAATTCACATTGTTAATTTTAGTTTAAATGTTAAATTAATCATGCTTAAGAACTCAAAGCTTTTGGGACCTCGGGTTTCAGGGTTTTATTGGATGTAATGAATGGTAAACCCCCGATTCCCGAAATGCAAAAAAATTGACTATCTTTGAATTAGTTTGATTTAAGGATCGCGAAATCGCGATTGATTAAGTAATATTAATCATGTTTAACTTTTTTAATTAATCATGATTAAATAAGGGTTTCGTGACTTTGTGGATCGGGATTTTAAGCCATCGTTTGAGGCAGGATCCTGAAACGCAAAATTACGTCAAGATTTAATTACCGTTAATCATTCTCAATCATTTAATTAACCTGGTTTAATTTTAAACTAATTTCGTGACTTCGTATATTGGGATTTTGGGGTTCTTTACATGTCAGACTGTTAATATCATGAAATCCCAAAACTCGACATTTTAAATGGTTGTCTTTAGTGATTTGTCTTTTTAACGAAAGGGCGTCTCCATTACTTTTAAGAATTTTAGATCATTGGATAAATCAAAAGACTTTATCAACGGTGAGACTCGAGCGATTTTTATTCTTGTTTGAATGACAATTATTAAAGTCTAAAGTTAATAAAACTATATGCTTCAACACATCGTGAGGATGTATTGATGAAGCTATTCATGTTTTCCCTGGGAGGAGATGCTCACAATTGGTACAAATCTCTTCCTCATTTACACATTTAATCTGAGTCGAAGGAAATCGTAGTCGTTGATTATGCATAGTTAACAAATCTGGACAGTTAGTCAAAGAATACAAGAGTCTGATGATGAAGGAGCCTTGGAGTTAATGAAAACTGTTGATCAAAGAGTAGTATCAAAGAATATAGATCGTAAATTGGAGATCAAGGCTACTGTTAGGACAAATATTGACATTTCCCAAAAAAATTCCCTCACCAAAATTTTGCTAGTTTCGCTAGCTTTAAATCCTTATGTTGTCTAGCGTAAGCTTTTCATTGTCACAAACCTCAAAGTTTTTTCCCATTTTTTTCAATTCTCTAAATCCTTGGATCAAAATTTCTCAAAGCCTCTACTTTTTGCGTCAAATCTCGTCAAAATCCCTCAAATTCCCGCTACCTACTAACCACTAATTTTGAGTCCACTCAACTCGAATTGTCAAAATTTGTCAGGGTCTCTCAATATGTCTCTGTCTGCAATTCATTGGCCTTTGAAAAATAGTGATCGAAAATACCAAATTGCCCTTGTTATTTGAAACCAAACCAAACTTTATGTTATAAATTATATTATTTTATAATTTTAATATAATATGTTATATTTGTGTAGTTGTTCTTTAAAAAATTGGGTTGATTATTCAAATCTAAGGTCAGACTTGAATCTCCTAGTTACCATAGAGTCCAAGTGATATATCAAGCCCAAGCATCAAGGCTAACACTTAACTTTGATTGTTCTCATAAAAAAATATTGGGACGATTACCATCGAACCCAATCTCAAGTGTATGTCTGAGGTCTAGACCACCCAAAGCCACATTATATGCCTAGTCACGGGAAAACACACAAAAGGTGCCAAGGAGAGAGTCCAAGAAGGAGCAAGGTTTGTGCACTATGGGTCGACCAACCTTGGAAAGGTCGATGAATATAAATTCATTATATTTCATTGTTCTAATGCATGTGGGATAAGGTCCCAAACACAAAAAAATAAAATGCCAAAGCACAGTGTGCCCAACATCCATGCCAAGCATTCATGACAGATGGTGAACAAAGAGACATGTTGCAGTGTAAAATTTTCCAGGAACGAGATCGAAGATGAGTTTCTTCAGAGGCTCGTGTGGCTTAGACATAGATTGGAGACCGTCATTTCTCCTATGATTCCCATCAAGAGACAAACTTTTCATGTGCAGAAACTTGACACCATAAAAATATAATATTCTTGTTTTGACTACCCAAGATAGAGTGGCAATAAAAGGATCAAACCAGATTTATTGTCATAGATACGATGAAAACAATTTAAATTTTCTCTCCTCGGTCATAGCTAGTTAGAAGAACACAAACTTGACAAATGGTTAGGGTTTATCATGCTATTAACCATTTATCTTGGTTTTTGTTTCTATAAATCTATCCAAAGATAGAGGGTCAAAATCTGTCCACTAAGAAGTTTTATGAAGTCAACTCATTCATTCGAC
>JASDQU011104586.1:19331-34936 GCA_032191745.1 Picea mariana
TTCCCTCATANCTCAGAATACAATACTCGCCATAATGCATAGCCGCAATACATTTCCCTCATAACAGAGGGTTGCCTTCTAGGGAAAAAAACCATAACATAATTTCTACCATTAGATATGCGACCTTATAATGAACGGTCCAGATTTACAATGAAATTAAAATATACATTTACAAGGCAAGAGGGGGTATCCCCCCTCTGCACTCCCCCATGTGGAAGAGTGTACATACTTCTTGGGTGTAAAGTATTCATGGGGTATAAACATGGTTGAAAGCAAGGACCTATGAATCAGAAACATAATTAGGCTCCACAACCAACAACTGTGGGTCAGCACACGTACATACACGCCCTGATTTATAGACAACCCACGTACATACACAGGCTACTTACGCATCAATAACGTACCTGGTTCAAGAGATTGTTTTTAAAAAGAGGCAGTCAACCTCTTCTCTGATTGAGGTATTTACTTCTGAGGTTTTCTTGAGAGAGTTCAATGTCTCTGTTTTTACAGTCATAACTTGGGTTATATGTCAGTTTGCTTGTCTTTTTGAAGATTTCTTGTGTTTACCTCTAAAAGGGTTTTAGGCGAGTCTTTGAGTTTGTTGATCATCTTGTTTGGTGTCTTTAGTGACTCCCTGCGATCCGCAATGGGACAAAGGTCAATTTCAATCTTGTCTTGTATTTCATTTCCCCCTTTCATTTTCTTTAAAGAAAAGAGAAAAAAAATTTATTTCAAGTTTTTCCTATTTAAATCATTTCCAAAAAGAAAAAAGATTTTCATTCTTAGTTTGGTAAAGTAGTTAGGGTTAGTTATTTTACTTTAAAGGAAAAAGAATTAATTTTTAAAGTTCTTTACTGATTTCTTAGAACTTAAGTAGCTTGTAGTTGAGCAAAATTTCGTTTTAGGTCTTCTTTTTAAAGATCTTGAAAGAGTTAGTTATGAAAAAGTTGGTTACAAAGAGCTAGTTGTAAACCTTTATTTTTTACTAGAAGTAATTTTTTTTTCATAGTTTCATTTATTTCTCCTCTTTTTCATCTCCTATAAACATCACTAGTTTCACTTCCATATCCTTTGAGTTAAAACAAGCCATCCAAATGAATGCTAAATTCAGAATTAACTAGAATTTTATGTTTGTAGGGTTAATCAACTAGTTTAGGGTTAGAGCCTTGAATTAGGTTGGAGAGGAAACTCTTCAAGTCTTTTAAACAAACATTGGAGTCAAAGCTAGGGAGTGTTAAAGTCCAGTGACGTGAAAGTTATCCGGGACCCCCCTCTAACACATGGTCTAAACATGAGGTCACATGAGGAAAGGCAATCAAGATAACCCCTCTAAAGCCAGACTAAATGTTGTGGGGAACACATATTGAGGATGTGTCATGGGATACTATTGTTTTCATTTTCCTACAGAGCTTCGTGGACCTCGAATGCATTCGAGATCCTCAATTTTCTTTTGGAACACTTTATTTCAATATGCTCGGTAGGTTCCAGACTTGTTATCTTGCTCATTGCGGTCCACCTGACTGTCGACTATACTCGCCTGGTGACTGTTTATGAGCTGGAAACTTAGTTGCCTTTATTCTAGTGACTTACACAGGTAACTGCGAGGGTATACCACAGTACCTAGGGCAGACGTCGGGTCACACTTGCAGAGTATACCCATAGGGTGCTTTCATGTTCGAGTTTCACTTACACCGGTAAGTTGCTCTAGTGTTGGCTGGCGTAACTATTCTTCCAATTACATAGTGGTTTGCTTGGTTTATCTTATATGAATTTTTCTAGTGTGTGCTTGGTTTTAAATGTTAGTTAAAGCCTTACTGTGTCATTGATATTTTTACAAAGTGGAAGATAAAGAGATCCATCGGTCGCGAAGGCTTCAGGGCCTCCCATCGGTTACATTGGAGCCACCACCTCCACCGTTACGGTGAAGACTTGACGAGCAAGGTTCATTCGAAGCAACCGGGTCGCAGGAAACTGTGCCTGAGCCAACTCTGAGAGGAGATTACTCAAATCTGGAGGAGCCTACTATTTCTAAACTTGGAGCAGAAGCTCTCGGTCTGTCTAACCCTCTGATCACTGACTTGTCGACGCCAATCTTAGTACAAGTTGTCCCTCCAAGGGTAACACTTTACAATCGTCAAATAGTCTTACAAGAAGCTATCAAAGAAAATGTTTCTACTTCATCCGGGAGTCCTCACACTGCCTTAGCGTCTTCCACCGTAGGGGGTATTCTGCCTCCTAACCCACCTTCACCGGTCTGGACCACACTGGTCTCGACCCCCTCTACCTTGGGCAGTGGTCCGATACTGTCAGCGATGGTGACTACTTCTTTGTTTATGCAGAGTGCGACGAGCCCTCCATTTTCATATGGGATGCCCAACTTCGATTCGAATTCCATCCTTTCCTACTCCACCTTATAGACCATGGGTTTGGGGGAGAGGAGCTCCAAAGCTCCTATGCAAGGGTCTATTGGGGGCACCTCAGTCTCCTATAATTCTATCCTTATGGTGGGTTTCATATACCTCCTCCGTCCCCTTCGCTCGGTGGTGCTTTCCAACAACCTATCGGGTCGAACACGAACTACAACTTGTTTGGAGCAGGCAGTCTAGGACCTTCATATTACACCACGCCGGTGGGATCCATGTTGTTCTATTTTTTTGGCATGTTTGGTAATAACACTTTTTCGTCCGCTGTCGTCTCGGCTGGGGGCAACCCTGGTTTTGGACAACAAAATCCTGTGTAGGGTACTATTCCTACACAGGGGACAAGTACAAGAGTTTTCTCCTCACGAGGACTTTGGAATCCTTGGTAGGTATCAGTTCCCTGGAAAGGGATGTCAGTTGTGGGAAACCCCTTCCGTGGTCAATGGAACCCCGGGCAAGGTTCAATACCTATGCATTTCGAATCGACTGGGGTCACCCCATTCTATAATGTTTGGAACACAACGCAAGGATCAATCCCTGCCAAACCCTCATCATCTAATTATGGGAATCAGTCAATGATATCCCAGCAAATGCAGTTTTTGTACTCTGGTCAAGGCCATGGTGTTTACCAAAACCCTTGCCAGCAACCCAACTTTTTCTGGCAACCTGGTGCCAGTCAAAATCCCGGCTCCCTTTTTCCTATACATAGTACCCAACCCAAACTACTGTTTCAGGCAACGTTACACCTGCCATACTTGTCAAGGTTTCTTAACGACCCGATTTGTCATGATTCGTGTTGGCCTCCTATGCCGACTAAGTTTCCCTCATATATTCCAAAATTCAAAGGCAAGCCTGGCGAAGACCCAGGTGATCACGTGACAACTTTCCACCTATGTTGCTCTCCAAACTCCCTACGAGACGACTCTGTACATTTGCACCTGTTTCAATGCACTCTTATTGGGGGTGTTGTGAAATGGTACATCGAGCTTGAATGCTCAAGATATTATTACTTTAGTGACTTGGAAATGGTATTCCTAAACCATTTCCAACTACCCATGAGATACGATGTCGGCCCTGAATTGTTGGCCAACTTTGAGTAGACTAAGGCCAATCATATCTCGGATCACATCCGAGAATGGTGACGATGGAAGAGCTTGATTAAGGTACAGATCCCATCAGATTTATTGTTGGATTAGTTCTTGAAGTCTTTGGTGCTAGTTTTATCCAAGGATGTTACAACTTTGGGAATGTTTTCAGAGCAGGAGGCAAAAATGAGAGTGCAACAACTCGAACTGATATACTGTCAATTTGGCTTACTCTATGAGATTTTTCCAGATGCACCACAGTCCATCCTCGACAAGGTCAGACAAAATTATGGACCACATGTCGATGGTATAGTTGGTTCATCACAAGAAAATCCCTTTGATATGTTGTCAAATCAATTGCAACAATTGTCGATACAACAGATAGCGGCCAACCATACCACCGGTTCGACTGTTTCCCCTACCTAAACATCGGACGTACACAGTGTGCAGTCGATAAACCTTAAGGCCAACCAGAAGACTGAAGGAAATAAAAAAAAATGAAACAATAAGGGTAAAGGGGATAAGAAACCTAATAATAATGCTGGCGGGGAAAACATAGAGAAGAGAAAGTTGAAGTATTCGTGTAACCTTTGCACAGAGGACCATTTGACTCACATGTGCCCTCGATTTGTGGAGGCCCAGAAGTTATTGGTGTAGAAACAACCTTCTATACTGGCGAACCCATTTACACATGGGAAAAATATGACTCAAGCCTCATCTTTTTCGAGCATGGATGGGGGTAGTCAAGGACCGCCTGCGTCTACCTCGTCCGCAAAGGTTTACATGATGAAAGGTGACGCTTATATAGAGACCATGTCACATGATTACAAAATGTCAGAATCTGCCAAAAAGGGTAAAGAAGCCACAAACCCACTTGTTCCTCTCTAGATCAAGAAGACAATGGGCGAAATACTGACACACATCCGAAAAGGGGTTTTCAAGAAAGCTTCGCATAATCCAAACGCGAGGGCTTCCCAAAACTACTCTGTGGTGGAGGATTTTTCACAAATCCCTTGTGTGATGTCTACTTTGGAGGTCCTCTAGAGCTGCCCTTCACAAAGAAAGGCTCTGTTATCCACCTTGGGATCTCCAGAGACTTGTAATTGAGGAACGATCGTTCTCGATACGACCGATTTGAAAACTCATCTCCCTAACCACGTTGCATTTTAGATAGTAGTGGCTTACACCACAAATTTGTTTACTCGGAATATTTTCCATACGGTGGTTGATGAGGGTGCCTTTCCCTGCGTGATGTCATTGGCATGTTGGAAGGCCATTGACCAATCCGCTTTGTCTCTGTCACCTACTCTACTTATTTCTTTTGACAGTCATTCTTTTAGACCACATGGAATCATCCCTTCTTTCCCCATGCATTTAGGAGGGAAGACTGTGTGCATCAAAGTTGAAGTGGTCAATGCGCCTCTTAACTACAAACTTCTGTAAGGAAGGAGTTGGACCTATGTAATGCATGCAGTAGTTGCCACAATTTTTCGAGTCTTGTTGTTTCCACACGATGGTCGAATCTTGACCATTGACCATTTGTATTTCTCCCGTCCTAACCCTTCATCGGGGACATCCACGGTCTTGATGATTTATAACCCTCAACCCGACATCATCAATGTAGGGTTTTTTTTGTGTCCATCGTTGATGGGTTCTTTCGATTACCCGCCTCCTTCTGGTGATGTCAAGCTCATATCGGTTTCCCCTGACCAAGCTAGGGATGAAATATTTCAAGTGTTGAAATTTCGAATGACTTAGTTTCACGATCCGTGGACTCTTCCTTCCCCATCGACCTCGATGGAAAGGACATGGAATATTGGCATGGCCATTCCCTTATCTGGGGAAGAATTTGTGTACATTATTGTCCAACAAGCTTCGGTCGACCTTGATCTAACTCCCACACAGGAGTTAGATCCAATTCTCGAGCCTATTTGGGATCAAGGTTCCCTCGCCACTATAGATTCTTTATACCTGGTCTTACCCTCAGATGAGGCAATTCTTAAGGAATTGACTGGTCTGGATAGGCCCTGGGATGATCTCCATCACAGATCTTATTTCCTCTCGGAGTTAAAAAGAATAGAGGCAGGTGAATTTGTATTGACTATGATAGGAGATAGGTCTTGTCCTATTAATCCTCTGGCTACACATGCAGTTTATGCCGAGGTTAATATGGAGAGCATCGCTAAAATGATCCCCATAGATATCTCTAGAACCCCTGGCATCATGGAGAATGTTTTCGTCAGAGAAGACTACTCCCCCGAAGAGATTCGAATTTATATAGACTTATTTAAGGAATTCCGCGACGTTTTTTCCTGATCTTACGAGGAAATTTCAGGAATCAATCCAACAATCGTCGAACATGAGATAATGATTTATCCTGATGCCAAGACGGTCTGACAGAAGCTTCTTCCGGTGAATCCTTGGAAAGCAGCAGCTATTGAGGCTGAAGTTGAGAAACTCCTTACAACCAGTTTTATCTAACCCATACAATTAACACAATGGGTGTCAAATCTCATTCCAGTTAAAAAAAATATGGTACGATTCATGTGTGCGTGGAATTTCGTGACTTGAATAAGGCCTGTCCAAAGGATAATTTCCCCACCCCATTCATTGGTCAGATTATCGATGAATGCATAGGTTGTGAGGTCTTTTCATTCATGGATGGTTTTTCGAGATATAACCAGATTCAGATCAAACCTGAAGACCAGTATAAAATAGCTTTTATCTGTTCGTGGGGCACATTTTCTTATCGTAAGATGATTTTTGTCCTGAAGAATGTTAGAGCCACTTTTCAGCGGGCCATGTATTTTTATTTCCATGACCTTAGACATATAGTCGAGGCTTATCTTGATGATATAGCATCACGATCTCGCAAGAGACTAATCATCCCACGCACCTTCGACTAATCTTTGAACGATGTCGTTACTATCAGATTTGCTTGAATCCTAAAAAATGCAGTTTTTGCGTGACATCGGGTCGTCTTTTAGGTTTCATAGTTTCAAAACAAGGGATCATGGTCGATCCTCTTAAGGTTGAGGTGATAGTTCAGTTGCCTCCCCCATGCACAATACCCCAACTTCAAAGCTTACATAGGAAAGAGAACTTTCTTCGGTGTTTTGTCGCAAACTACGTTGAGGTCACTAAAGGGTTCATGCGTTTATTGAAAAAGGGAGTCCCTTTCTATTGGGACAAAGCCTCTCAGTGCTCTTTTGAAGCGTTGACACACTCCCTTACGTCTGCCCCTCTGCTTCATCCTCCTAATTATAATAAATATTTCTTATTGTAATTGGTCGTCGTAGAGTATACCATCGGTATGGTCTTGTTTCAAGAGGACGATCCATGCGAGGAGCATGTGATTTATAGCTTGAGTCGAGGCCTGGTTGGGCCGGAACTCAACTATTCCCATGTTGAGAAGCTTGCATTGGTAGCAGTGCATGTTGTTCATCGGTTTCGTCATTATATTCTGCTTCGTAAGACCACCGTCATTGCCATTTTGAATCTGTTTCAATATGTGTTGACATGACGAGTCATTGGAAGAAATATCAGTAGATGGATTGTTATCCTCTAGGAATTTGACTTGGATTTTGTTTCTGCAAAATACAAAAAGTCACTGGTCTTTGCGGAACTTATTTCAAAACTTCTGGTTGAATCTAGTGATGATATGCCCGAAGAATCTCCTATTAAAGGAGATCTTTTTCTGATCGCATCTTCAGACCCCTGGTATGGATATATACTAGTCTATCTCCAGACTTTGAAGTTCCTTGCTTCCGCTTCTTGCGACGAGCGTCGACGAATTCGCTATCAGGCACGAAATTATCTCATACTCGATGACACTTTGTATCGTCGAGGTGTATATTGCATTCTTTGCCGATGCCTTATACACAAGGAAGTAGAACTTGTTCTTAATGACTCCCACATTGGAGCATTTGGCGGTCATTTGTCTAGGTTGGCAACATCCAAGAATATTCTACGAGCAAATTACTTTTGGCCTACGTTAATCAAGGATTGCGTTGAGTCAGTCAAGAAGTGCCACCCCTATCAGATCTTCTCTAGGAAGATGAGGGCATATCCTACTCCGATATTTCTCGTCATCATTGTTGGCCCCTTCACTAAATGGGGGATTGATTTCACTACATGTCACCCGACTTCAACCAGGGGACATCGTTATATCATCATAGTGGTAGACTACTTCACCAAGCGGGTTGAAGCTATGTCAGCGTTTAACAATGACGGTGAAACAATGAATCTCTTCATTTTTAACCAGATAGTAGCAAGGTTCGACATCCCGAAGGAGATTGTCACTAACCATGGTAGTCACTTTTAGAGCAAAATGATGTCCGAGTTAACATAAAATCTTGGGTTGAGGCAAGAACATTCATCACACTACTACCCACAAGAGAATGGTCAAGTAGAAGTTGTGAATAATTCCCTCAAGACTATTCTTCAGTGAACGATCAATTCTGCCAAGTCAAATTGGCATTTGATGTTGTACTCAACATTATGGGCCTACCAAACATCTATAAAGACTGCCACTGTTTTCTCACCTTTTCAACTCGGTTACGGGCTAGAAGCAGTCTTTCCTATTGAGTTCCAGATCTCGTCTTTAAATTTGGCTATAGAGTTATTTCCAGACACTTCACCGCTTGATGAATGATTATTGTATATCGAGCAGCTTGATGAGCAATGCCATGATGCAGCCTTGGCTAACGAGGCTCACAAGAAATGATTCAAGTGTCAATATGATCGGTCTATTCGTCCTCGTATTTTCTCTGAAGGTGACCTTGTCCTGGTCTATGACCAAGACAAGGATCCCCTGGGGGCAGGCAAGTTCAAACCCATGTGGTTTAGACCTTTCATCGTGAAAGAGGTCTTAAATAAGGGCGCTTATCGTTTGGTTGAATTTGACGAGATGATTTGGCGGAGCCTAGAAATGGGCTCTATCTCAAGAAGTATTACTCTTAGGTTGGTCTCCTGGGTGACTTCTTGTACATACGTATAGTTCTTGTACAACATTTTTGTCTTTTTGTTTTATGGACATGTTGTTATTTATGTTATCTTTTTCACTGTGGCATATGTCAAGTGAATCATAAGTGTTCTTTGGGTTCGCGGAAGGCGCTAGCGGACACACTCGAAGGCTTGCTTCCGCAGCTTGGGTGATATTCACACCTCAAGGCCAATTGCAATATTTTGAAGGTATCTGTCTAGGCGACGCCATAAACAATGTCGCCGAGTATAGCAAAGTGAAGAGTTGCTTCGTGACGATTTTTCGCATGGCATTTCTCACCTCCAGGTTTACTTAGATGCACAACTGGTTGTGTCCTAGTTAAATGGAGTTTACCATGTATATGATCCTACATTACATCAATGCTTCCTTAGGGTACGTCTCTTAGAACATTGCTTTGATTACATTACATATATCCATGTTCCTAGGAGATTAAATCAATAACAAATACCCTAGCTAATCAAGTATTAGATTGACATGTTGCACACACATACATATGTATATACATTTGTAAAGAAATGTGATCCATAAGAAATAAATATGTATATATATATGTGTGTGTGTGTGTGTGTGTCAAAAAGTGTTAGAGTACATAGGTGGGCACAAACGCCTCAAAAAATATTATTCGGTATACATCATTGGGCTCATGCCCTCAAAAATATACAAAAAGTGCCCTAGGCACATAATAAGTCCAACCTATCTAAGCTTGGGGCCTATTGGCCCTGCCGCAGTGAACAACGACATTAGCCAAACACCGAAAAAGTTGGACCCAAGTCCATGGCACTCCAAATACATGAGGTTGCATAGATGGCGGGAGATCCTTGATCTCAGCCACGGTAACTGCACAAGTGAGCACGGTGAGGTTCCACTCCACCTGTCTCAAAAAACTCTTAGTCTCTCTGGCTGGAGGCCCCCCTGCGGCTGCTAGTCTGTTGACTGCTGCTGGTACTGCCTCTAGTTGCGGACATCACCGAGTCCTCATGAAGTATTTCGGGAAAACTGGTCCCATGTCTGTCGGGTGATAGGCTATAGGCGGTGGATTAGTTGGGAAACTACATAATAGACCGTAATCTCACAAATTCCTTGCAAATTTTTATTTTTTGCAACTTTTGCAAGTATATGCGGGCTGTAGTGGTGCAGCATGCATACATATGTGGGTTGTAGTGATGCAACAAGCGTATGTACGCGGGTAGTAGTGGTGCAAGGTGCGTACATCTTCAAAAAATGGGTTTTTTAGAAGAGAAACTCAATGATGGCTTGGCAAAAACTGCAAGTAAGAGGGCCAAAGGGAAGGTATGCATGTGTAGAGAAATTTAGGGCTATAACAATATTTCAAGCACCTTTATAGGAAACGACTGGGGAAATACTTCCAGGATTGGGGGCTACAATTACTCAGCATTGAGGAGATAAAATCAGCATCAAAAGACTGTAGCAACGATTAGCATTCAGAGAGCCTTTTTGGGTTGTATTGTAATTAGATTCTTTTAATAAAATATTTTGCAGAATTGAGGATATTTTGAGACCTCTCTTCCACTAAATCATGTATTTTCCTATAATTTGTTTCCCATGTTTTCATTAATCCTCTTCCTTATGTTCATTGATTCATTTAGGCTATGACAACTACCATTCAGTACAACCTCTATTGTAGTGAATTTAAAAGAACTTATTTGAACACAATCTTTCCTTTGTTTTGTTGTGAGCAAAACAAGACTTATGTTTAGATATTGTTGCCTATTTTCTAAATATTAAATACAACCTGAGTGAGTTTAGTGTTAGTTCTTATATTGAGGAGAAAAATCATATTTATCCTTGTTAGATACCTGGATTTTTGACTCAGTTTGTGTTTATCTTGGATCCTCTATCTATACTTAATATTTCAAAGGATTTAGTTGATGAAGTCATGCCTCCTGATGTTCTGATTTTCAATTATTAGAAGGTTCATTGATTCAATCTCAGATCAAGAAGCCTCAAAAGGGCTGATCAATCAATCATTATTTTTATGAAAATGTGCTAGGCTTGGCTCTATTGCAGCCTAGAGTCAACTCTAGTAACATCATTTTTTGGCACCATTGTTGGGGATGGTTTTGAAGGTTTCCATATTCCCTAGGTGTATGATAAAGCTTAGATCTATTTCTTTATGGTGAAAAAGAAATAGGCATCAAACATTGGTTGCAATCATTGACCCGACGACTCCTTGGCTCAAAGAATCCAAATGATTCACTTTCGACTCCACTGGTTTCAATATGTCATGTTCTTTTGTTGCTCATATCATTGCAAGGTTTTCTCCTTTGGATTTTACAAATGTTTATGGTTTTCCAAATGTTGTTCCAGAAATTAAATTTTGGGAAGATATTCTTCCTAATTTCAGAGAAGATATGGATGACAATCTTGCACAACACTTGTTTGGGTTTCATAAACTTATGCATCAATTGGATATACATCATGTTGTTCCTGAGTTTATACTTCAGGCTCACAACATAATGTTAGGCATCACAAAATAAATAGAGTTTTAATATTTGTTTTTTCTATTTCAGTTATAAGAGAAAAGTTCCTAAAATTGAATTAATGGTATAACAACTCAGAGGGCATTTTTTGTATCTGAGTTAAAGTTGAAAATAATGAATGTAATGAGAGAAAAAAATAAAACTGTTAGACAAAGCAAAGCATCAATCATAGAAGAATCTTACTCTTCTACAAAAGAAGAAAATAGATGATGCAACCTTTAATGAAGCATAAAATATAGCAATCTAATTAACTCACAGTTCTTGTATTTGCTAATAGCCAATACAGAGGAAAATTTGTTAGCTGTCAGATAACTAAATGAAACATATAACCACAGTAGAATTTGTACTAAATTGAGATCATGCATTCATTAAGGAAATAAACAAAAATATGTTGAAATGTGTAAACACAGTAGAACACATAACTCAAACTGGACAAAATATGGAATCTCTGGTTTGCACTTGTATTAATTCTCGATGAGGATATTTTTTCTCAATTACAACTGGCAAGAAGAAACCCTTTGTTCATCCTTTTGAATATCTATTTATACAAAATATTCGCAACCCTATATGGTTGGAACTTTCGTTATTTCTAAAAAGAAACAGTTACAAAATGAGAAAATTGGAACGCTCCACCTAGTTCCCTTTTGTTTCTTTCTCTTGCCCAGTACATTTGATGCATCTGCCCACAAATTGGGATACCAACCTGGTAGATTCTATTAAGTTATTGGCCTCAAAAGTACATAATTTATTTTCCAGCAAAGGAAATCTTTCTTCTATTCATCTATCTTCTGAAATAATCAACTGTAGTTGTAGATTAGGCTTCACTAGCCATCTATCTATTTGAGCAATATCAACTTGTTTTATCTATGATATTTCAGCTTGGGTTTCTTCCATATTTTCCTTAATGTTGAGCAGTTGTTTAGCTAAATCAATTTGTCCCAGTATTCTAGAGCTATCCTCTTTATCAAGGCCTAATAATTCCTTATTGAGTGAACAAAAAGTCTCTTCACAAGATTATTTTACTTCCTTATCCATTTTCCTACCTTCTGCTATGTTAGACTCCCAAGTATTTTGTATGATATCACCTCTGGTTCGTTACGAAATGGACAATCTGGAAGCCATTGTCATTCCTTCTTTTGCTGATGATATATCTGCTTCTTGGAAGGTAGTCTGGGCAACGATAACCTCTCTTTCTCTTAAAACAATGTCATTTAATGCTTTCTCTATCTCACAAAAATAATTTTGGACAATTTCTACCTTAGAGAGCAGGCTTTGTTGTGCTACTTCCAGTTTCTGTTGCACTTCTAGTGTCTGAGATTGGAACACTATTATATTTAAAACCTCGCTTGGGTAGTCTTTTGTATCTCCTCAATATTGGATTTAAGCTGTTGAATTTCTTGTCTGTCGTTGGCTCTAGCCTCTTTGAGATATTTGTTGACTTCTCTTTTGACGTTCTTTTCTACATCCATTATCTAACTCTATAATTTGTCTATCAATAGATTCCTCTATCTCAATTGTTCTTCCAGTTTGTCGACTAACCACTGATTTACCATAGCAAAGGCGACTAGTGACCCAGAATCTCCTTGGAGTGCTCTGAATCTTCCAAGCCCTGCCCATCAAATATCATCCTTTGCCTTTTGGTTACTACCCCTTTTTTCTGTTGTGATTCTCTTTTGACTATGGCCATCCTTTTTGTGCTAAAGAAAAAGTTTGAAGGAGGTATCTCTTGAAGCGGGATCGGGGTAAGATCGCTTGCATATATAATTTTGAGGTCAGGAGTTTCGAAACTTGATTGTAGAGGGGTTAGTGTTGTAATAGGACTACCTACCTCTGTGAATTTCTTTCCTTCTACTGTTCGGGAGGTATCAGCAGGAGTAGCTGGCGATAAAGGAGGTATCGCTTGATTCTATTTCAGAAGTGTCTCAGATTGAACCTTTGTTTGCAGCTCTAGAGATCCTGCCTATGAGGTTTCTAATTCTTGTGTAGACACTTCAGGATTCTTTGGAGATTCCTCGGTAGTTTGTTTTCCAAAATACTTTGGTTCAAAACCTGGGGGTATGGATTCTTGCTCCACAGGAGTGATTATCAATTCTCCCTATAGTCTCTTGGGAAAACGACTTCGTCTATGCCTTTGGAAAGTAAAGAAACTGGTCTGTTGGTCAGGGGGTAACATTTGGACTCTGTCTTGTACCTCCTCATAAGATCTGATTCCCCTAAATATATCGTCATAGGGGGAGTCTTCATGTATATATATTTTCATATTGCATTAAATTAGGTGATTCTCCACAATTTGATATGGATCATGCTTTCTGAATTCAATGTCTACCAATTTGGCATCCTCTAAAGCTGCAACCTCTACTTTGGAATGACCAAAATTCAACAAGGAAAATCGTCTGATCTGTAGAGGGAAAGCTGGACAAAATTTCTTCTGAGATGCTTTTAGCTCTTTTCCAATGCCTTCTGTTACTGTCTGGTAAGCCACTTCTCTGCACACTAGTCTATCAGGAAGAAACTTTTGGAGAGCGTGAGGGGAAATTGAGCATCTGAAAACCCTGATATAAGAAAAATTTTCTTCAATAAACCAATTTGCAACTGTTTTAAGGTTTCCCATAATTTGATCTGAAATCCGAGGGGGTGGATAACCATATAATTTTTGGTGAACAAGAATCACTACATTATGACAGATTTCATAAAATAAATCTTTGACCTTTTCCTCCCATAGTTTAGAATGATAAAAATGGATAGGTTTTGCATTGGTTGGGTTCCAACTCCAATTCATCAATGGAAATGGAGTCATGAAACAGATGGCATCCATGACATACACAGACATATAAAAAGGGGCAGGTTGGTCTTTTGACTTTGCCCTTTGATACTCCATAATTTCCTTGGTTATGTTATCTGATAGAATCTTAGCCTAGTCGAAAGTCAAACCCTCGGCTACCTCATGCATGATTGATACCCATTCCACTGGGAAATGAGTAGGGATTTTCCTTCCAAATATTCTACATAGAATCATGGCTACATAGATCATATATTCATTTAATGATGCAGTGGAATAAACACCATGAGAATCAACTCTAAATTTCACTGGAATTCCCCACCATGTTTTAACTATATCTGGGTAGGTTCGGTCACATTCTGCACATTTTTTTTTATTGAAAATCCATTACGAATGCATCATTATAAATATATTTTGGATCAGGGGATAGCTTGTACATTACTTGGATGTGTTTCGGCCTAAAAGAGCCAACATCAACCTTTTGGTGATTGATGATGCTCCTGGTCTGCACATCGGTGTTTTCCAGAGCCCATCTTATCATGTCATTATATGGCATGAGTGTTGAAAAATCAACAAGAAAAGTGTGTTTAATTTATTTTTCCCTTAAATAAATTTGACAGTAAATATTAATCTATTATCTCATAATTACTTGAAATAGTTAATTGAAATGGAAAATCAGTTAGCTATAGGAAATTCAAGTTCAAAGATTGATTGGTGGGACATGGAAGTCGAATTAGTTATAACTAAGTGACTTGAAGTTGTAACAGAGTTATAAGTGTAGTTATGTGAGTTGTGAAGTAGTTTAACTCAGTTAAGTGAGTTAAGCTCAGTTGTACTAGTTGCAACTAAACTTACAATAGTGAGATTTTAGTGAATTAATTATTAATTAATTCACAATCAGTGATCTCACATGAAACTGAAGATTTACCATTGTTAACTACATGCATGTCAGATCCAGTGGAGACCCAGTTGAGATAACAAGTGAAAGGGACAATTTG
Organism: Picea mariana; assembly: GCA_032191745.1. Lineage (NCBI taxonomy): Eukaryota > Viridiplantae > Streptophyta > Pinopsida > Pinales > Pinaceae > Picea > Picea mariana. The sequence continues at coordinate 34,120 of JASDQU011104586.1, forward strand.
GCTATCAATTGTGATTTGAGTGAAGTGCACTCATGCAATCACACACACAGTGGATGTGCCCATGAGCAATGCACAACCTAGGCAAGAGGAATTCAAATCATTTGCAGGGTTTTCCATTGCAGGGATTTCGCAGAGGAGGTAGGCTATCTAGAGGCAGAGAATTGGCACATGTATTTGTTGATTTTTGTATGACAGTGTGAGACGATTGTATCGTAATGAGAGATCTTGGATTAGATTTTTGTATGAGATTGTTTCATGATCCATGATATACATAATATATGATAGTGGGGTTTTTAGCTTTATTCTTTCCCGGTAAAACATCTGTTTTATGTGCGATTGATCTTTCTTCTTGATATTGCAATTAGCGGTCGTGTTTTAAATTCCGCAAGAATATTTGTAGAAGCGATTCTGTATTTAACAGCAGCATATAATTGTTGGATCAGGAGAATCCAGAAAATACATAATTTGTATTGAAATTTCTACATGGTATCAGAGCGCAGAAGATTGCAGAAGCTGAGTTTGTGATTGGATAGAAATTGAATTTGCAGAAAGAATTTCTTGGTGCTACAGCTGATTCAAGATCGAAATGGATTTCAATGTCTTGAGGTTAGAGTATTCACTTGAGGGCAAATTGAACTACATTTCTTGGAAGGACAGGATGGAGGCAGTACTCGAAGAAAATGGCTTGAAGGAATTCATTGACAAAGATGTTCCTAAGCCAGATGCTGCAGACGCTGCAAATATTGATGCATGGAAAAATAAAGTGGCAAAGGCGAGGAGGATTCTGTTGGATGGAGTACAAGACCACATTGTCTCA
>JASDQU011104588.1:0-18955 GCA_032191745.1 Picea mariana
TATTATTATTATAATAATATAATATATGCTACATTCTCCCTATATAGAATTGTTTTAAAGGTGAAGAGGAAAATTATATATTCTGGCTACATTCAATCAAATGGTAATGACTATTGTCTGTATATACTAGCATACCCGTAAAGAGGGGAAGGGAATGTCGAAGTGGATAAAGGTGTTTTGTTGTTGAAAGATAGGAGAAGTTTTTTATTTTAAATAGTTGGATCCCTTGAATAAGGTTTAGTAATAAGTAATTAAAAAGGTCTTTTGATGGGTTAAGTTTTAATGGATGAATGGTGGGAGAATGTGATGGATGAGGTTATGAGATATTGAATCATCATCAAATTAGTTTGAGATCAATTTGATACGAGGAAAGATAAGGTCACTATTATATCTTGGGACATTTTTATAGTTACTAGGTACAACTCAATTGGAGACTAGAAACTACGTGCATGGCCTAGAGATCATTCTATAACTTTTTCAATTACAATACATGTTAAAACATGAGCATGAAAAACATATATGTTTCAATGTAGACATTCATTTGCATAATGTATATGTTTCAATGTAGACATTCATTTGCATAATGTATATGTTTCAATGTGGACATTCATTTTCATAATGTTTGTTCAGGAATAAGAATCTAATTTGTCAAGGCTAAAGGTAAAGTCATCAGCTAAGTTCTTGCTTGTGTTTACCATGTATAGATTATACAGTGAAAGACAACAATTGTATATGGTATGCATGTATACTACATCAAAATTGCATCCTAGATTCACATCAAAACTATATTCATATTACCAAATTCACTCAAAATAGAAAATAGCCCCAATTTGAAAAAAAATAAAAATCAAATTAATAATATTATTTTTCATTTTATCTTTGATGACATAGATACTAATTAACTACATTTTTTACTACCAAATCAAGTCATCTCCCTTTCAAATTCAAGGATACAAAAATATCTCTTCCAAAAAGTACAGGTGAAGTGGTCTCAATGTATAGTTAAGGACAATGAATCAGAAAAAGGTTTCTCCTTCTAGGCTTTAAGAGTTATATAGAATGACGAAACCAAATTGTTCATTGTTCTTGATGAAGTTGATACATTTTTCTTTGGGATAGTAATGAAAGGGAATTTCTCAACATAGTTCTTAATTGAGAGAAAGCTTTCAAAACTTATTATGACTATTGTGGTACATATCAAAGAGACATAGGGAGAGAGTGAGAATATCAAAATGAATATGCAAAATTTCAACCACCAAATGGACAACCACAACCTACCTCTTCGTACTCTTTGAATTAATGAAGTTAGATAGGTTTAGCTTTAAATTCATGGAGAATGACAATTTTATTCCCACTATTTCAACATCTCAAGATTATTATGGATTACTCTTGCCCAATTGAGTGTTCTTATCATCATACTTTATATAATTGAAGTACAAGTACCACTATTTTTTTTTATGAATTTCTTGTTAAAAAATAGTCACACCATGAAAAATTCTAGTGTCACTAATGTTATGTAATGCCAACATCTCAAGAATTGGCATTGCCTTCTTTGTATTCCTCTTTCAACATAACAAACCCTAACTATAATGAAAGTACAAGTACCACTATTTTTTTTTTTTATAAATTTCTTGTTAAAAGATCATCATACCATGAAAACTTCTCATCTCACTAATGTTATGTCGTGCTAACATATCAAAAATTGACCTTGCCTTCTTTGTATTCTTATTTCAACATAACATAACAATGGTATGCTTGGAAATAATGGTAATTGATGTAAAAAGGAGTAAAAAATAAGCACAAAAAGATGGCATTTTTGGTATCCATTGCAATGAGCAACCAGTTGCTTCCACGAAATAACATGTGACCCCTTCTTCCATCAGAGAATATAAAGCTCCTGCATCAAGATGAATTCATCGAGGTTGTCGCTGAGATTATAATCACAAGGAGGCTACATTCTGGCCCACATTTACATGAACGCAAAATGAGAGACTGTGGTGCAAATTGTTGTAGTCCTGGTGGTGTGCAGGAGTCGTCTGAAGTAAGAATAGTTTTGCACAATTGTGGTGAAGAGAGTTGTTAAATGCTTGGAGGATGGAATCCAGAGCATCGATAAAAGACAAATTAGTGGAGTAAATATTAGAAGGATCGAAGGAATCTACAAATTTAACAATTTTTTATGAAAGGAAAAAATCTTTATCTCGTAGAATCTTTAGCCTACAACAAATAAAGCATAATACATGTTGAGACATAACTTATTATAAATATTGAACAAGTGGCAAAATGTGAATGAAGAGTGACAAACAAGAAGGTTTAAAGGAGAACCTCCCCTTAAAAACACCTTCGACTTAATTAAAAATTATGATAAATTTTGATACTTTTGAGAAAACAAATTATATCAGCTTAATTAAAAATTATGATAGATTTTGGTATTTTTGAAAAAACAAATTATATCCTAAACATCATTTTACTATAATTTTTGTTATCTTAAAAAACAAATTATATTCCAAATTCCATTTCACTCCTAACCAACCACATGAGTTGTATTGAGAAAGTCACTTTTCAAAATAGCTAGTGCCACTAAACAGAGAAGGCCGCTTTTGAAACTAGTTGCTGCCACTTGCAATATTAAGAATTGACAACATAAAAAGTTAGTAATAATTATTGAATACTATCGATGTTAATAAATTGTTTTAATTTTTAAAAAATATTGACAATAGGGTGATGAAAGCAGTTGAAAGAAGTTATTTCTTCTATGTTGTTTTTGGTTTGTTAGCTAACCTTGTTACTAATTTTTTAGACTTTTTCTTAAATCGCACCTTGTTTATTTTGAATAATATTTAATTTTTTTATAATTTGGATTATTTTGAATTGTATATATTTTTTTTTTAAATATTGTTATACTATACATTGATTTTCAATCATAATAAAAGCTTACTTACATTTAAAATTTCTACCAAATTCTTATAAAATTTAAAAGCAATTATTTACCATAATATTAATTTACTATAATTTTAATACATATAAATTTAATATATTTTAAATACATTTACTTTTTAAATATAATTCAATTCCTTAATGCATATGCTGTTTTGATGCGCCATATTTTATCATGTATATAAATTTTGAGAACTCAACATGACAAGAGCTTAAATTATAATTCTATTAGTACCTAGTTCCATGTACAAAATTAATGCTAAATACTATTAAAATGAATATGACCCTCATAATGGAGGTAGTCTTAATGATGAAGAGAAGGGATACTGGTTTTTTCATCAATATTATCTAAGAGTGCCTTTTGGTCATGAAGCAAAACTTAAAGCTACTTATGATTGGCTAAAAGCTAGTCTTCACATAAGAAAACATGTTAATGATCTAATCATCTTCACATAAGGAAACATGTTAATGATGCAAGACCCAACAACATCTAGCAAGACAAAAAATATGCATGACATTTTACTTATTTGCATTTTGTAACAAAAAGAAAGAGAATATTCAAATCCATGAGATAGGTAAAATGTGAATATAAGAAACAATGAAAATGTGTTAAAGGAAAACTTTTTTTTTGGTAAAAGATACTTCTTATTTATACAAAAAATGATTTACATCAATAATTAAAAAGACATGAAAAAACTAGAAGGGAATATACAATGAACATCATAACCTCTTCTGAAGGTGTTATCACATAGGGTTGTCAAGGGCCATAGGTGTGTATCGATATACCCGAGTCTGTAGTCTTGCCTCGTCTCTATCCTTTTCGCAGACCAAATCTTAAGTTTCCCCCCCTTCGTCTTGTAAATCGTTCTTTGTTTTCCCTTGTTCATTTGTGCACCCTGGTTTTCTTTAAATATCTTACCCGAGTGAAATCTTGGCCCCAAGACCCTCTGTTTTCTCTAAGGGCGAGCACTTGCATCCTATGTTTCAGTCACTGGTCTCCCTGTTTTCTCAGCTCACAACCAATCATCCAAATCCTTGATCATGCAGGCCGCAACTATGAACACAAAGCACAACTTTCTTAGCAAATTGTTTTGGGATTGAAGCATAAGCAGAAGGAAATTTTAATCTTTCAACGACGAAGATTCCCAGAACAATCCAAATAAGCGGCTCACAGGCATTAGGGAGTGCCAACTTGCACGAAGTATAGCGCCAGAGCAAAAGGCTCCAAAGTGAGTATGAATCGTTGATCTTAAAGGGGTCATGTGTCAGTCGATCCAATCCTTTGGGTAAATGAGCTTCGGGAGATTTGAAATGAGAAATGCTTAGAATTCCCGAAGACTTGAAGACCTGAAGCTACCAAAGCGCTGAATTCGTCGAAGCTGCCGAAGTGGTCGAAGGCCCGAAATAGATCTGAGTCGTTGATCAGCAAGAGCCACGCGTCATCAGATCTATCACTCTGGGAGTTGTAAAATGAGAAACATTGCAAAGTCCCGAAGGGATGAATCCCGAAGTGGCCGAAGTACCGAAGATTTCGAAGTCCCGAAGCGCCCGAAGAGAATCTGAGTCGTCGATCAGTAGGAGCCACACGTCGCCAGATCCTTCGCTCCAGATAAAAGAAGCTAAAGGAAAAGGTTTGAGCTTGGATTTTCCCAAAGTCCGAAGCCCGAATCGTGAAGCAGATCTCGACCATCAATTTGAAAAGATAAAATCCGATCCATCAATCTAAAAGGAGCTAGAGCTAGGACGTTAATTAGAAAGCCTCATCTCAGATCAAAAGATCAATGATCGTGCTCCATTGCAAGGTCGGAAGGTGTGCACATTTTTAAATTTTCAAGAGCGGGCCGTAATCGAAACTGTGGTTTTTAGAAAGGGATGTGTGGTGGTTCATGGTGAATTGTGGGGACAAAAGCAGTTTGCTTTCAAACCACCCTTGGTCGCGCCCGCAATCATGCAATTGCGTAGGGTCATGGCCCTAGGTCACATTGAAGAAGGAGCGATGGAGTAGCTGCGCCAATGGCCAAAAGCGCCCGTATTGGTCACAGAAGAAGATCTGCATGGCCTCGAGGCACCGAGATTGACTCGAAAAAGTCATGGGCATCGCCTGGAACATTCATGGATGTCAGGCCTCGTCTCGATCCCGATGAAGGTAGTTAATGGAAATGGGGGCAATGGTTGAGACCTCATCTCACCCCATAAATGGAATGTGTGGAGAGAAGGGTCGTGGGGGCCGATTGTCAGTCCAAAGCTCCTTGGTGGATGGATTTTCTTGCAGAGCCCGCACTGAGTTGGGCTCATGTATGGCGTAAGAAGGCCTGCACAGTCTGACAAAGAAGGCATCGACTGAAAACTTTGAATGCAATGGTCCGATCACACTCCTAGTGGTTGCAACAGTTCTGAGTATAAGTAGTTAGTTCCAATATTTTGTTAAAGGCCGAATGGTTGATCTAGGCTCCCTGCTATTGTAATATTTTGATGAAGAACATTGGTTCTTTGGTTATGTCTTGATTTGAGACTTCTTGATTAATCTAAGTCAACTTTCTTACTCCATCTTATTTTCCTCTGATACTGAGAGAGTTCATGATTGACTGATTTACATGGATTGTTGTGATTGTATTATGATGAATGTTTGATTATATTGTTGTTATGATTTCTTTTAGTTTCCTTGAAATTTAAATCCAAGAGGATCTTGTGTTTAAGTTTTTCTTCCTTAGGATGTTAGAAGGCCTAATGTTCACGGCAGACCTCTACACTTTTCTCACCAAAGTTTTCCTCCTACTCACATTTACTCCAACTCACTGACTGAAGTTGATCCAAGACCTCAATTGCTTGCGCATACCAGTCCAAATTTCTGAGTTAAACCGTTATTTTCATTGAGTCTTCTCCATTTGGCCTCTTAAAACTCATTTACATTTACAGTATAAACAGATGGGTATTGGGCTTACCTTCTATGCAATCTGAGGGTGACTTCTAGTGCTAACAGAAGGGACACTAAAACAACTATGAAATCAAAATAAGTGGACGGATCTAACAATTGTGCATCTCTAATCAGTAATGCCCCTTTTGCAAGGAGTTGCATATGTACCTCATCTTTGCATAATTGCCAAAAATATGTCTGAGAACTAACATCATTATCAAAATTGTACTTGCAACGAAGTTTTCAAAAGATAAATAAGACATAGACTCTCAAATAGTGTCAAATACCAGCCGAGGAATCACAGATCACCGATCTGGAATCAACAAACAAAACCTCATGCCAATGCAAATGCCTCTGAAGAATGTTTTCCATTTGAGATTGAACCTGAGCCCAACAAGATCTCACAAAGGCACATTCCCATAAAATATGCTTCATAGATTCAGACTTCAAGCAAGAGGGGCAAAGGAGATTAAAAAAACCACTTTTGGCAAGTCAGGATTTATAGGGGAGACCTTGGTAGATCACCAACCAAGCAAAAACCTGGAGCTTATAGGAAGATTGAATCAACCATACACCATGCAATCTCTGAATCCACGAACTCTCTACATCCACCTGGCATTCAAAATGAGACATAATTCATGTCGTTGATGCAAAATGGAGTAGAGCTTGCGAGAGTCATATTGGTTCAGGGGAGGTCCAAAGCTCCACTCCCAATCTCACCAAAAGGGCCCATTCATATCAATGTTCATCTTAAAAGTCTCCACCTGGGGTATGAGCCCAATAATGTCCTTCCAAGTAAGTCGATCCATAGAAAACAATGTAAACTCCCTAGCCATTGAACACTAAGTCTTCTAAGAATGAGCATTGGAATCCCAAAGATCTCTCTAGAAGAAAATATTTTTTTTGCTAAGCCATCTTGCTTGAAAATGAGGGAGGTCAGATATGCAAGTACTCTCATGCTTCCAACTCCAAATTGGTCTCCTAGCCAGATCCCAACCTGATCTACTTCCTTCCTACTTCCATCGAACTAAGCCTTCTACCCTCCTCCAAGTTGTCCAAATACACTTGAAGACGAAGGACCCTAAAACATGGAAATTATGAGGAGTAGAGATGATATCACATAAATCAAATTTATCCTTTACTTTGCCAACATGTTGGGCTGAAATCAATCTTTGTCACATCAAAACCTGCCAAGGAGATGAGCCCTCCAAACAACTAACAACCCATTTAGCAACCAAAATGTTTCCATGGGTCGCCACATCAATCAGGTTAATCCCCCCCTCATCCATGGGCGTGATACAGACTACCCAAGGCACCATGGGGAGACCACGAGCCCCACCATACTTGGCCCACATGTATGATCCCAATATCTCTTCCAATTGGCGAAACTACACCTTTATTGGAAGCCAACAAGACACATAATAAATGTGGGAGGCCTAAAGAATCTTTCTTACCACTGTCAACTTAGCAGTAAAGGGAAGATCCTTTCACTGCCAAAAAAGTAACTTATGGTGCTATCTTTCCAAGAACCAATCCCACATTGCAACCGGAGAAATGTCTACCCCAAATGGTATACCAAGATACCGCATAATAACTCCTGGCTAGACAAATTTCCAAGCAGCTGGAAACCGCATGGGATGATCCTCAAGACCAACTAACCAATATTTTGTCTTGTGATCACTAATAATTGCCCTTGAAACCTCACAAAAAAATGAAAGACAATTCCTGGCAGCTAAGACAGACTCTTCATCAATAGATACTGACAAAATAGTCCGCAAAATGATTGTTAATCATCTCCTCCCCCCAGGAGAAAAATACCTCTAATCCAACCCTAGAGATGAGTTGCCTCCAATAAATATCCAAGAGCATAATATTTAATTATTCTTATTTTATCTTTTCCAAAAATTTAATAAATTATAAAAAAAAGTATAATTATTATTGTAATTTATAGAAAATAAGAATATTGAGTTCATTTATTCTTCATTTAACGAACTATAAAAAAAAAATATAACTAAGACGTGTAATTTACAAAAAGAATAAATAGGAATATTGAGTTTATTTTTTGTTTATTTAAAATTTGCTTTCTAGTGAAAACTTGTTCCATATTTGACTTTACAAAAGGAAATTATTTGCTTGATTTATTTTATAATTAAGTCTAGTTATCATTTTGTAGAGAACTTAATTTTTTTTAAATGTTGTATTTAATAATTGTTTTTATTTTGAATCGAAAATATTGTTATTGGTAGCACTCTTTTTTTTGGGTTAAAATTACTACATTTTACAATTATGTTTTTAACAATTTTTCAATATTGTTAACAAAAACCTTAAAATCAAATCTTTAATTTAAAAGTGGCATTAACAATAATATCATTTTTTTCATGGTTAAAATTACAAATTCTTTACAACCACAGGATTAACAACTAGTACCGTGGAAACTAAAATCTTAAAATCAACCCTAAATCGAAAAGTGGTGCTCTATCCGAAAAACTTATTACTATTACAAACAAAATCTTAAAAAAACAATAACAAAAGAATTAAAAAAAAGACACTAGGAAAAAAAAAACATCTTTTTCATAAATATATATATATATATATATATATATATATATATGCACTGGATTTTGAGAGGAAACCCTAGCTAATGGCTCAGTTCTGGTTTGCGAGAGATAAGACCAGAGGCATATTTGGTCTAGGTAGGGCATTTACTTGCTAGGCTACCTGAGTGGAAGCGTTGGTTCCCATGACAGGTGGACTGCATGTTTTTTCGAACCCTTGGCCATTTGAGTTATTTAATAATAGAATGGAGTTAATCCGATGGAGGAGGAGTAGGTGGATTACGAGTCAGAGGGGAGAAATACAACATATATCTTCATTAGCAGTGAGGACTTTGTTAAGAAGAAAAAATACATGCGTCTAGAGGTCGAGGTGGCTCAAGAATCGTTCGATGGGCCAGGAGGTGAAGATCAGGGTCCGGGCTCCCATCTACCCATTTTTGAAACGTTTTAGGTGGAGGAGGATGTCAAATCCTTACGTCATCCATCCACTCCCGCATGTGAGCTCATTAAATCAAGGAAGGGGAGGGGGTGAGACTCCCAAGTCTTGCAAAAATCACCAGCATGCAAAAGGAGGGTCTTTGTCTAAGGGTGGAAAAAGTGACGTGCAGAGGTCTAAGAGCGGAGAAATAGTTGTAGCTTCCGATTCTCAGATGTCAAAGCATAAGCCCAGGTGTTGGAAGGTGTAGAAGGAAAACTGAAAAATGGAGGTTGGTGTGGATGTTGATGTGGGAGATATTCTAGATTTTTTGGGGTGAAATGCAATGGGATGGCTTAGTGGGAAGGTGGTTTGCTCCTTTACCTTGGAGGGCTAGTTGGACACAAACTGGTCTGGTTTTCCAAGATACGGTCCCATATTCCGTACCCTGGCCTATGGATGGATTGTTTTTAGATTCAGATCAAAGGAGGATTTCGGGGAAATATTCAATCGGGTATGTAACTAGGGGGCGTCTGGTTTAGATCTGAAGGAGTGGGTGGTCAATTTTGACTCTGACAGAGATCCGCTCTCACCCTCAAAAGTGTGGGAAATTCTACCCAACCTGCCGTTGATGTTTTGGCATGAGGCCATTTTGGCCTCCATTGGTAATCAGTTAGGGAAATACATCAGAAGTGAGATTGATTGGGAGTTAAAAAATGACAGGAGGTGGGCATGGCTTCATATAGAAGTAGACCCAAGAGATGGGTTGTTGGATGAAATAGAACTGATTTTTGGTGGTTTCTCCTGGACTCAAAGGATAGACTATTAGAGAGTACCTTTTAAATTCTATTGTTGTCATGAAGTGGGTAACTTGTTGGTTCAATGTCACAGGCCCCGTTCCCAGTTCCCTCCATTTAAAATATCATGGAAAGGGAAAATTGAAGCAAAATTTGTTGATAATGAAAACGCGGCGGAAGGGAAAACGAGTCTGCGGAAAAGTCCCTGTCATTTCGGTCTTGGGTCCATGTCGCATCTCGTCCCCTCCCATGCCTACTTTTATCCAAGGCTCAACCTCTTAGTTGTCCCCAGAGGATACGTCATCTTCACCTCCCTCGGTTTCTCCCTCGTGCACTTTCTCCTCTAAATTTGTTTTAAAATCAAAATACTTATTGAGGTCAAAAGTGAAGAAAGGGATTTCAGAAGATTTCGTCGAAGGCCTTGCAATGAAAACGGGGGTTGTATCCCAAGTTGGAAGAAAATATCACTTTTCGTTAGCCAAATTATAGGCGATGAAGGACATAAAAAATGGCAAGCAAACCACTATTGTTAAGGCCCTTGGAGTAGGGAAATCCCTGGTAAAATGTTCAAAATGATCATTCTCTCTTTCAATGCTTGTGGGGTAGGGGGTGCCTAAAAAATTCAAGCCCTCAAAAGACTTGTAGTAGATTGTAAATTGATATCCTCTTAATACAAAAAACTATGTGTTTAAGGGAAAAGGAGGTGGAATCCTTTAGACCTTGGTTACGAGATTGGTCTTTCTGTGCAGTTGATTCAATAGGTTTCTTTCTAGGATTACTTTCACTATGGGGTCCAAAGTTAAATTCTTCCTCCTCGATGGTTAATCAATCAAGAATTGTGGTGGACATGGAGGATTTATCCCTAGAATCTTCCTTTAGATTTGTTAATACTTATGGGCCTTATGTTGATAAGCATCCCTTTTGGGAGGGTTTAAGCGATTCTGGAATCCTTCGAGCTTCTAATGTAATTATTGGAGGGGATCAAAATTTCACTTTGTCATTAAGGAAAGTATGGGGGAGGCATTCCAGGTGATATCCATTGGAGGGGTTTTTCGCACATTGGATTGCGTCTCATCATCTAGTTTACTTGGAATCCCCAAAGTTGTCACAAACTTGGAGGAATGGGCATAAAGGCGATGACCTAATAGACAAAAGACTAGACAGGTTCTTGTTAGCCTAAAATATGTTGAAAAAACCATGGATTATTAAATCTTCAGTGTCAGTGGGGGGTATTTTGAATCATGTGCCCATCCTTCTGAATATTTCAAAAAGTGGCTTCAAACCCCATTCTCTCCTTAAGTTCAATCAATATCAGATGAAGGAAAAACGATTGTAGGTGACTCATCATGGATTCATGGGTTCATCTGAATGGAATATATGGGTGCTCCTTCATGCAACAAATGACAAACAATCTTACTAAAGTAAAACACGTCTCCATGTCATGGTATCAATATTTTAACCTAAAAAACATCGCTCTTCTTTCGGAGGTCAAAAGCATGCTCAAAGAAGTGAAGAAGAGACATAGTTAGGAGGATTGTTAAATAACAAACAAGAAATTATGGCATTAGAGGACTCCAATTGGAGACTCAAAAGTAGAGCGGTTTTCCTTTTGGAAGGCGATAACAACTCTCGGTTTTCCTTTTGGAAGGCGATAACAACTCTAAATATTTTCATAGTTATGCAAACCACTAAAAGAATCTTAACTCGATTGCCGAAATCGAAAAATGCAGAGGGACATAAGGTATCCTCTTTTGAATATTTCCAAAGTAGGGGTGGACTATTTCTCAAGTCTTTTAGGATGTCCTATTATGGAAATATTAAAGGTAATTGAGCTCATCGCTAGATATATCAATGAGGAGATGAATGGGGCCCTCCAAGCGGAATTTCTGGACGGTGAAGTCTTGGCCACTCTTGAAGCTTTCCAAAAGAGTAAGAGTTCATGCCCTAATGGGCTAGCAATGGAATTATTCCTTGGTTTTCATGACTTAATAAAAGAGGAGTTACTTAAGGTGGTCCAAAAATTGCAACATTTGGGAAAAATCATTGGCTCCTTTAATAAGAATTTCCTCTAATTGATTCCTCCGAAAAAGGAGATGGTCTCTTTCAAGGATTTTAGACTAATCTCGTGTTGTAATTTGATCTATAAGATTATCTCTAAGATTATAGCCAATCGGCTTAAACCCATCCATAGCGATCTTATTTTTAAGGAACAATTTGGGTTCCCTTATAAAAGGAAAATTCATGATGTTGTTGCACTCACCCAAGAGGCCCTTCACACCCTTAAGACCAATAAAATTTTGTCTTTTGTTCTAAAAATCAATTTATCGAAGGCATACAACAAGGTCAACTGGGTCTTCCCAAGGCTTGCTTTGATTCAAATGGGCATGAATCAAAATATTGTTAATTGGATAATGGGTTATATTGGATCAACCTCCTTTGTAGTTTTGATCAATGGCTCTCCATCCTCCTTCTTCAGGATGTCAAGGGAGATGAGACAAGGATGTACGATGACTCCCTTTTTATTTCTCATCATTAAGGAGGTACTAAGAAAGCTCATTGACAATGCAAAGAGGGAAGACCTTCTGAAAAGAATTAAATCCCCCCCAAGGTTTTACTATCTCGTCTACTATTTGTTGATGATGTAATGATCTTTGGTGCAGGTAATGTGCATAAATTTCAATTGTTGAACTCTATCCTGGAATTGTTTTTCTCTGCTACTGGCATGCAAATTAATATGGCAAAGTCAAATATTCTAATATGTGCTCTTAAGGAAGAGTTTTCAATCCATTTGGATGCAATGTTACCCTTTAGTCGGAAAACTATTAAATTTGGGATCAAGTAATTTGGTTTCAAGTTAAAACCATGTGGTTATTCGATGGATAATTGGTTATGGCATCCTAAGAAAATTATGGCAAGAATTTCCACATGGTCTTTTCATATGCTCTCAAGAAGGGGTAGTTTGGTGCTTATCAACTTGGTGCTTATCATTATTCATGTCTATTGGTCTCCATTGCTAAGATCCCAAAAGGTATCCTCACGAGTCACAAGGATAAGGAAAATATGTTTTCAATTTTTATGGTCAAGAAAAAAAGATGTTGTTGGCATCCCTTTAGTAAAATGGTCTTAAATCACAATGGAAAATTTGTTGGAAGGGTGGGGAGTAATAAAATTATTCTAGTTCAGTAAGGCACTAGCATCCTAAAGCCTTTGGAGGCTCACTCATAACTCTATGATTTGGGGTCGGGTGATGGCTTCAAATAATTCCCAGGTAGATCGGTGGTGGATTTAATAAATCAATGGTAAATTGTTCTATTGTTTGTAAAGTGATGGTAGAGGCCTTCCCACTCATTGGGGAGTGGATTGTATGGAATCTTGGTAATGGAAAAAATCTCTGTATTGGGGAGGATCCATGGGAAGGTGCATCTATTGCATGCAAATAGTTTGTCAAGTTGATCTCATACCTTCATAACTTAGACATTTTCTCTATTTGCGAAGCAATAAGGGAGGGTTGGGACCAGGTTGGTCATACTGTGTGGAAGACTCCAGAAAAACTGGGGCTGGAAGGGGAAAAGTGGTTGAATGGTGTGCGTATGTGGGATTGCTTAAATCAAATTTTATTTGTTTAAGGGAAGAGGAAAATAACACCTTATGTTGGTCAAATGCTAGTAGAAGAAGATTTTCTGGGTTCTAAGCGATGTTGGTGGGATTATATTTGGAAAATGAACACTCCTTTAAAAGTGAAATTGTTTTTTCGGATCTCCTTTAATCATAAACTTCTTACGTGGGATGTGGGGATTAATAGGGTTGGATGGGTCCCAACAAGTGTACATTGTGTAAATCGAAGGAGGAATCGACTTCTCATTTGTTCATTAAGTGTCACTACGCTCGTCAATTTTGGGGGTCGGTCTTGTCTCTATTTAAAGTAAGGTGACAACCCCTAGGTAGAAATTTGGAAGAATGGGCATTTTGTTGGAAGAAGTTTCAGTTGGAAAATGAATTTAGTTTAGTTCTAGGGATTTATGTATATCTTATATAGTAGGCTAGAAACATGTCCATTTTCTAGGATAAAGCTATTCACACGGAAGTGGTTGTTGAACTTATTTTTAAAATGTCCACTGATTTCATAAATAAACAAAAAAAGGTCAAAATTTGGGTTCTAGTAATGCCATAGCTAATGGATGGAATCCCATGGGGCTTCTTCGACGAGGCTAGCCAGGGATATCCTCCCCTATGCAGATTTGGAGTTAACCTCTTTATCTCCAAAGATCTTTTTGTAAGGTGCATTATGCACCAGGAACAGGGACGGATATGAAGGAAGAATTCTCTGTAATGTGGACATTGTTGTTTTTTTCTAATTTATTGAATTTGAGGAAAGTGCAGGTGCTAAGAGACTCCAAGGTTGCAATAGATTGGGAAAATAATAAGGTTCAAATTCAGGGGTTGAATCTACAACCCCTTCTTAATCATATCTGCTCCTCCATTAGCAAGTTTGAATGGTCTTCATTCACTCACATTTTTAGGGAGCTCAAATCAACAACAAAAAAGTTGTCAAAGGAGGCTTTGACACTAGACACTGGTTCTTTCATTTCACAAGAATACTATGATGGTGCCTTTGTGAGGAGATATCTTTTTTTCTTTAGTTTAAATGTTGGATTGATCGAGGAAGTAAACATAGTAAAAAGTAAAGAACAACTTTTTAATATGAATAACATAGTTTGTTTATAAGAAGTTTTTGATGTAAAGAAATTAAATGAGATAGTAAGGATGTAGTGGTGATGAATGGAACATTTATGTTTTAATGAAGCTTTGAAAATTATGCATTTCCCAAATGGACCAAAATATATATACTCACTTTATGGACCAAAATGCATTTCCCAAATGGACCAAAATTATGCATTTCCCAAATGGACCAAAATATTGGCTAAAAAGCTCATTCAAACTTCCTGTCTACTATAAGATTTCTTGAATGAGACGCACACATTCAAATTCTTGACGGTCGTGCGAGATTCAGAACAAATTCTTTCTATGAAACGATTGGGAGTTAGGACCACTCTTCTTACCTATTCCTAAACCATATAAATACGTCTCGGAAAGCCGCCAACACTAACAACGCTCGGCTCCCTATCCTCTAGACTGCGAATAAGTAAACATTGAAGAGATGGAAAGTACATAATTTTATCATGATCTAAATTTTTTTGTAATGTGAAATAACATTGTTTTAAGTTTTGCTTAGTCCAGGTTATTTTGAAAAAAATATGTCTAGATTCCACATCTAAAAATAAAGTAGATGTCAATTAATCATTGGAATTTAGATTTGTTCGGTTCAATTCAATTGAAGAGAAGCTCTTCGCTGCTCCCTCTTACCCTAGCGAGGATCTAGAAAGGCCAATAGCCCTGCATATCTCTGTTGGGGTTTTCAACATTGACAAATTTGATTTGTTTTTGTTCCTTTGATTTTCAAAGAGAATCTGCTCGATACAGTTCTCTTCTCTGCTACATTATCTTCTCTTTGATCTTAAGGAGAATATACTTGAAAAATTCTCTGGTTTGGGTTGATTATGGATATGGAAATAGATCGATCAAGCTCGGGTGTGAGGCATATGAGAGAGTAGACAAGCCCTTTCGGACAGGAGTCCATAAAAAATCATCCCAATCCCGGACAGAATATGGCCATGGATGGCAGGTTGGATGAATTTGCAAAGATTGATCTGGTTGTTCAGCTGGAAGATCAAAATGGTGAAGGGATGAAGAATTTATGTTATATTTCAAGAAGCAGAAGATTAATATATCGCCCAAGAATAGAAATAGCAATTTTATGTATAATTTACAACAATCTGAGGAAGAGGAGGGTGAGGCTACGAGCACTTCTAAACAGATTCATGATAATTGTCACTATGATAAACCCGTTTCCTCAAGAATTCCTACGCGTTTTACTTCTCGAATCGATGAACAAAACACAGAAGATGAGGAGAAGGAAAGAAGACTTACTAAAGTTGGACTGTGGCACATCCAATACAATTACAGAGATCACCCAGGTATGATCAGGGTTGTCCAAATGTTAGAAGAAAATGGAGGCAACGTCCCCAATCCTCCCTTGCTCTCGAATTCCTCCTCTACTGAACCTAAAAAACCTTTATTGTCTTATGCGGAAGAATCTTGTTCAATCGAAACTAATTAGTAGATTTCCACGTTACAGATTGGGTTATTTAATCCAGTCTTTGTTGACATCCAGGGAGATTTCATTTATGAAAGTCAAGGCTGGTAATTCAGATTGGGTTATTTAATCCAGTCTTGTAGACATTCGAGGAAATTTCATTTATGCAGGTCTAGGCAGGTAATTAGGTTAAAAATATTTTATTTATTGTTGTCTCTTTATTCGATTCCTGTGTTTTACCAATGTATATTGTCAACGTGGGTGATTCACATGTGTTTGCTTTTTTTGTCAATGAAATGAAAACAAGTGTCAATGTGTTTTCTTTTCTTGTGAAACACATGATTTTTGGATAAAGCAATTGCTGAAGTATTGTCACAGAAAATAGGAGTTGGATCCTTTTCTGTATGTGACATATCTTTCAATATTCTTCTCAGCGACACAACTTGACAAGAAGCTGAGGTAGCAACGACATACTCTGCCTCTGCAAAAGATATTGAAACAATTGGCTGCTTCTTTGATGCCCCTGAGATTAGGTTCGTGCCCAGTTGAAAAACATGTTCAGATGTGTTTTTCCTGTCATCTAGGCTGCCTGCAAAATCACTGTCTGTGTAACCAGAAAGTTGATTACTATCAGATTTAGTGTACCATAAGTCGAAATTGAGAGTTCCTGCAACATATCTCAGAATTCGTTTCGCCATTTTCCAATGAGAATCTTTAGGTGATTCCATGAATCTTGAAACAAGGCTGGCTGCATACATAATGTCAGGCCTAGTTGTTGTAAGATACAACAAACTACCTACTAAACTTTTGTACAAGGTAGAGTCCACTGTAGGACCTTCATCATTCTTGCTCAATTTTGTGCCTAGTGGTATGGGGGTTTCTGCTGGATTGTATTCTTCCATGCGAAATCTTTTGAGGATGTCTGCTGCATACTTTTGCTGACAGACAAAAATGCCTTTGGTTGATTGATGTACCTCAATCCCTAAAAAATATTTCATGATGCCAAGATCTGTCATCTCAAAATCAGATTGCATGGCATGTTTAAAATCTGTTAACTCAAGATTTCCCGTATAGATCATGTCATCAACATATAAACATACAATCAAAATTTTACCGTGTTGATCTGTTTTGGTGTAAAGAGTTGGCTCATTTTGACTTCTGCTGAAACCACTTTTGACCAGATAAGTGTCAATTCTGCTGTACCAAGTTCTTGGAGCTTGTTTTAAGCCATACAAGGCTTTCTTCAACCGATATACTTTGGTTGGCTGGTCTTGGATTTCAAATCCAGGTGGCTGATCGACATAAAATTCTTCTTCTAAGAAACCATTCAGAAATGCTGACTTGACATCCATCTGGTATACTTGCCATTTTTGTTGGGCTGCTATGGCCAATAGAGTCCTTACAGTGTCTAATATTTCTACTAGAGAAAAAGTTTCAGCATAATCAGTACCTGGTTGTTGTGAGAATCCTTTGGCAACAAGTCTTGCCTTGTGTTTTCAATCTGCCCTTTTTCATTGAGTTTAGTTTTGTAAACTCACTTGACACCAATACTCTTCTTGTGACTTGGCAAATCAACAAGATCCTATGTCTTGTTCTTCTCAATGGAGTCAATTTCTTGGTTCATGGCTTGAACCCAATGTGGCTCCTTAACTGTTTCCTTAAAAGATGTAGGTTGACATGACATTAAAGCAAAAAGTTTGTGTTGTTCAAAGTCATCCAACTACTGATGGATTTCTCTCAAACTTCGAGTTCTCTGATTGTGTGGTTCAGAGAATGATTCTCTGTTGGAAGTTGAGTTATCCTGAGAATTTTCAGGTTGTCTTTGTACCTGCAATCTTGGAAGAATATTTTGAGGTACTTGTTGTTCTGAATTTTCCGCGTTTTCAGAATTTGGCAGCAAAGGATTTTGGCTGTCCATTTGCTGATTTTCTGAATCATTCTAGAATTGATTTTCTAGAAATTTTACATCTCTGCTGAGAATTAGTTTCTTGGTTATTGGATTGTAAAGCCTGTAAGCTTTAGATGTTTCACTATATCCAATGAAAATACATTTCTCACTTTTGTCATCAAGTTTCTTCCTTAATTCGGAAGGTATGTGAGCGTATGCTATGCATCCAAATGTCCTTAGATGCGCTACATTGAGCTTTGTCCCACTCCATGCTTCTTGAGGAAATTTCATCTTTAGACTGGTGGTTGGAGATCTATTCAGGAGATAAACTAAACATGCTACTGCTTCAGCCCAAAACCTATTTGACAAACTTTTATCTTTAAGAAGTGTTTTTGCCATATTCATTATTGTCTGATTTTTCCTTTCAGCCACTCCATTCTGTTGTGGAGTATACCTGGCTGTTGTTTGCATGATAATACCTTGTGATTTGCAGAAATTTGCAAATTCTCTGGAGTTGTATTCTCCTCCTCCATCTGACCTGAGTGCTTTGATATACTTGCCACTCTGTTTTTCAGCTTCTGCCTTGAATTCTTTGAATTTTGCAAAAGTTTCAGACTTGTGTCTGAGAAAATAGATCCATATTTTTCTGCTGAAATCATCAATAAACGTTAGAAAGTAAAAGCTGCCTCTTATTGACTCTGTTTACATTGGTCCACATAGGTCAGTGTGAACAAGTTCAAGATGTTGTTTGGCTTGATTGGAAGACTGTGGAAAACTAGTTCTCTTATGTTTTCCAAATATGCAAGACTCACATGGGGGAATTTGCTCTTTAAAGATAAGAAGACCTTTGACCATGGAGTTCTTCTGAAGAAGACTTAGACTCTGAAATGGTAGATGTCCAAATCTTGTATGGCAAACCATAGTTTCATTCAGGGTGGATGCACTTTGTGCATATGGTTGAATCAGATTTGCAGTTCTGAGGGTAAGGGGAAACATCCTATTCTGAGTCATATGGATTTTAGAAATTAATTTTCTGCTGGGGTTTTTGTCGTATATTTTGCAAGATGCTCCCTAAAAAAGTACCTTATAGCCATGTTCAATGAGCTGTCCTACACTTAGCAAATTATGTTTCAGATCTGGAACATGATAGACATTGTTTATGTCTTTCTTTACATTTTGTTTAGTAAGAATAAGAATAGTTCATTTTCCTTGAACTTTGACTAAATAATCGTTTCCAAGTGTAATATCAGATGAGATTGAAGAATCAATGCATGAAAGTAATTCTTTGTTACCTG
>JASDQU011104588.1:19248-30024 GCA_032191745.1 Picea mariana
AAATTTTGATTCAGATATTGTTGTCTGTTACCTCCACTAGAGTGAGGGTTACTTTGATTTCTCCCTCTTCCTTGGTGACCTCTGCTTCTTCCTCTGCCTTTCCCTCTGTTGAAGGAGAATTGAGTTTTGAAAGCATTGGAGATTGACTCATTTGTGAGATGCAGTCTAGTCTCATGTGTCACCAGAGAACCAATTAATTCATCTGTGGAAAAACTTGACAGATCCTTGGATTCAAGGATTGCTGTTACAACCATTTCGAATTTCTTTGGTAGAATTGTGAGAATTTTCTCAACAATGCGTTGATCATTGATGGTTTCACCAGTCAATCTGATCTGGTTGACGATGCCCATGACTCTGGTCATGAACTGATCCACATTTTCGGACTCTGTCATCCTTAGAGTCTCGAATTGTGTCCTCAAGGTATGCAGTGTAACTGTTTTGACCCTGTCATTTCCTTGGTAGGAAGATTTAAGGATGTCCCAGGCCTATTTTGAAGTACTAGCGCCTGTGATTTTTGAAAAAATCGAGTCATCCACATAATTTTGAATCCAAAATTTAGATTTATTTTCTCTGTTTCTCTGAGTTGCCTGAGCAATTTTCTGCTGATTAGTCATGGTGGACAGGTCTGCTGAATCTAGTTCCACATATCCATGATCCACTGGATCCCATCACTTTTGTGCTTGCAAGAAGGATTTCATCCGAAGAGACCAGAACTCATAGTTCTTTCCAAGAAGAATCAGACCCTGAGTTGGTCCTAAATTGCTAGACGACGCCATATTTAAAAAAAAAAATTGAACAAAACAGAAACAAAATTCGTACTTACCTGTCTCATGTGTATAATTTGCAGTGACTTCAGAACTCTGCGTTCAAGATTTCGCGAGTTTTTTGGCTTCGCGATTCTGACGTTGGGACTTCATTATACGAGTCCTCCGATCTCTTGTCTCTCCAACCTCCGATCGCCAAAATGCCGATTTTCCGATGGGAGCTTATTGGCCTTGAATTTGGCCTTAGTCACCGTGCAATGTGACCACGTGCCTTGATGTTAAAGCGCTATGGGATTTTCCGGTTCTTTGTCTTTCAAATTTGTCGAAATGCCGAAATTTGCCTTTGGACAATTCAACAGTCCAAATCTTCTTGTGATCTGACGGTCCAGATCTTATCAGGATTTAGCGATTCGGTATTTTGCGACTCATGATTCCTCGTCACGCTGCGTTTCCAAAACGCGAAGTCCGAAATGCCGATTTGCCGAAATGGCGTTAACTTCAGTTAGCCCCTTTGACTATACCTCTGGTCCACATGACCTCTCCTGATATGACCGCAGTCCCTTTCGGGGTTTCGCGACTCAAACGCGCGATCACTTGGTCTCTCGACTCCCGAAAAACTGATTCCCGAAGTGTCGATGGCGCTTTCCTTTCGGGACTTTCCTCGAAGGCCTAGATTGTTGCCACACGTCCTCTTACGATGGAAGGTCCTCGTTGTTTCATGATTTTGTGACTTGCGACTCCAAATTCTCTATCCACTTGAAACCTCGGTAGCCGAAATGCCGACGGTTTCCTCGATCTCTGCCACGTGTTCGAATGAATGGACATCTGTGATCTTTTCGAGATTTCGAGACTTCACCATGGAGTGTCGTGACCTTTCGTCAACAAGACCTCTGATATCCCGAACTCTGAAATGCCGATGGAGTGATGGCTTGGATCTGCTGCCACCTATCCTCTGAGATGGACGACTCACAATCCTCTCGGGATTTCACGATACGTAATGTCGAAATTTCACGTATCGGGGTTTTGGAGAGCAGTCTCCTTCGCTCGTCCAACTCCCGATCCCTGATTTTGCGATGGGATAAGATCGACGGCTCACGATCTATCTCGATCCAACGGTCCAGAATGACTCGTGATTTTGCAATTCACGAATTCTCACGCTAGTCTTCTGACCTTTACACCTTGCGAGTCAACGAAATTCCGAGATCTCGCCACGTGTCTCTTGATGGACAGTCCAGATGATGTCCGGATTTCGTGACTTCACAAGTCATAAATTTCTCATGTGTGCTCCAGAGGACTAAACCTCGTGCGCTTTCTCGTTGATCCAACGACTATCGGTCCTCTGTGCAAGATCTAACGGCTGAAACTCTTTCGCCTTTTCTGCACTCTCTTCATCCCTTCTGAATTGGTTTCCCGCTCTGGATCCATTCGCAGGATGAATCTTATGGCCTCAGTGGCTTTTCTTTGCACATGATATGCGTTCTTTTCTCCTATGGAAGAAAGATTCATGAATCTTTCAAAGATTTGAAAGAAATACACGGATTATTTAAAGCTTGACGTTGTCTGCTACAATCTTCGACAGATGTGAGTGATTTCCAAAAATCTTTAAATGATTGTGCCTTCTGCAACAATCTTTCACAAATTTGAATGAATTCCGTGAAATCTTCAACGTTTTTTCCTTCTAAAGCTCTTCTTCGTGAATTCTTTAATGATTCTTGAAAATTACAAGAATCTTTAAAGTTTCTTCTTCTGCACTCTTTTCTTCCTCGATCTTTCGAGCGTTGTACGCTCTGCTTCCTCTGCAAGCTTCCTACGATGATCTTTTGAGAGTAGTACGGACAACTCTCCAAGCCTTGTGAAAAGTCTGTGTCACGTGCTCTCAAGATCTGTGTAAGCTCTGCGTTGTTTGAGGATCGTGTTGCTCTCCAGCCTATGTGAAGAGGCTTACTACTGTAGCTATGATACCATGATAAATTGTGAAGCAAGAAATGCAGAGAGAAAAGAATAGAACATAAAACAGTATATTAGAATATATGAAGAGTACAATGAGAAGAGTTAATGAAGAACTCTATGAAGAAGTACTATGAAAAGGGAAATAGCTGAGCTAAATAGGCTCAAGCAAATCAAGAATAGAAAGTACAGCCGGCCAGGACAACTGGCAGTGTACAGTCACCCTGTTGAGGTTACATTATATTTAACAGATTCAAGTCGTGCGTATTATCAATATATACTTTCAATGTGGGTGGAAGCCAAGGCTGGAAGGAATTAGGCATGTATTCCATTCCCCAGTTAGGTTAGGCATGTATTTCATTCCCAGGTCATGATGTTATCATAATTTCATTTTTCAAAATGTTGGTTATTAAATTGGGGATAAATTTGGTTTCTCTACTATGTTATTTGTTATTATTGAAATTTCATGACCTAATTTTTTCTAAAATTAAATGTTAGATTGATTATATTGTTGTTTTAATGAATAAATAATTTCAATACTATCAAATACTTAATACAATGGATGGTGCAATTTAAACATGTGATATCTATAATTCAGTCAATTCAAAAGATTTTTGTCAAATTAAAAATCACATCTCATATTTACAATTTAGTTAATTCAAAAAATTATTGCCCAATTAAAAATATTAATTTTCCCTTATATTATTATTAATGGATGGTTTCTCTTTTCACTTTGCATTGCTTGCACTTAGAGAGTTCAGACATCTCGTAGGGAAGGGATGGCCTGGTCTCCTCCAATGGCGTCCGTGGAGGAGGTCATCATGGAGGAACCCATACAGATTTCTCCAGAGTACATATACTGGTATATATACCAAGTATATATACCAAGTATATATGATAATTGACATGAAGCATGATAGTATATATTTGTATGCATTAACATATTTGTTTTAATAATTTGAACGTGAATATAAACATTATTCTTGTATTTGCATTAAGAAGAAATAACATATATACCTTCATGCAGTAAATCCTCAAGTAATGTTGAATACCTATGTGTGTAGTATTGCATTTCTCTAATATGCATTCTTTTACCCACTTATTAGTGTAATGATTTGGAAGCCCATTTGGTAGTACTTTTCCTAGCTTGTTATTTAAAATAACTACAATCAACCTATCCACAAGAAGATAGGTCCATATGTGAAGAACGCTTTCTACAAGTGACAATGATCCGTATGTGAAGAACTCTTTCTATGTGAAGAACTCTTTCTACAAGTGACAATGGTCCATATGTGACATTTAACAAGCAAGGCTCTAAAACATGAATGTTTTCAAGAGAGTACAATGATCCACCTATTGAGGCATTGGCCAGACCTTTCAACCAATATTGGGAAGAGTTTAGATGATGTGTTGAGGCATTGGCCAGACCTTTCAACTCATCATGGTGGAATGCGGGACATAGTTATGTGGTACTATGTAGTCAATGCAGGGATGCATTGTGTAAATGTGGCCATGGGTATTGGCACCTAGATGTGGTTATTTTATTGGTAATTATTTCTTGAATTATGAAAATCATGTGGTGGAAAAAATACATAATGATAGATAGTTGCATTATATTTAATATGAATACTAGATGAAGGTGCTTGAATTGTTGTTTGTTATAATTCTAAGATCACTTTTTGGAGATGTTGAAAATGTTACAAGTGGTATTAAATGAATTATTGAATGCATTTTGGTGAGTGCATGTATATAATGTATCGCATTGAAATGAATTATTTTGTCTTCCGTATATGCACATTTACAGAAGACAAAAATGTGCATTTATGGAGCTTCCATAGGCTTCTGTATATGTACATTTATGAAAGCCAAAATGCGCATATATAGAAGAGAGCTTCCGTATATGGGCGTTTTGGCTTCCGTATATGCGCATTTACAGAAGGAAAAAATGCACATTTACGGAAGCCAAAATGCGCATATACAAAAGATCTCTTCCATATATGTGCATTTACAGAAGGCATAAATGTGCATTTATGGAAGAGCGCTTCCATATATGCGCATTTTGTTTTCTGTATATGCACATTTACGGAAGCCAAAATGCGCATATACGAAAGATCTCTTCCGTATATATGCATTTTGTCTTCCATATATGCACATTTTGACTTCTGTAAATGTGCATATACAGAAGCCAAAATGCACATATATGGAAGCTCTCTTCCGTAAATGCACATTTTTGTCTTTCGTATATGCGCATTTTGGCTTCCGTATATGCGCATTTACTGAAGGAAAAAATGCACATTTATAGAATACTAAATGTGCATATACGGAAGAGAGATTCCGTATATGCACATTTTCTGTAAATGCGCATATATAGAAGCCAAAATGCACATATATAGAAGGAAAAATGCACATATACAGAAGAGAGCTTCCATATATGCGAATTTTTTCTTCTGTAAATGCACATATACAGAAGCCAAAATGCGCATATATGGAAGATATCATCCATAAATATGCATTCCTGCCTTCTGCAAATGCGCATATACAAAAGGAAAAATGCACATATACAGAAGAGAGCTTCCATATATGTGCATTTTACCTTTCATATATGCACATTTACGGAAGAAAACAATCGCATATATGGAAGCTCTCTTCCATAAATGCGCATTTTCCTTCCATAAATGTGCATACAATGGTGGGTAGTATATGCACATTTTTCCTTTTGTATATGCATCCACATATACAAAATATCTATTCCGTATATGCGCATATATGAAAGGAAAAATTGCGCATTTATGGAAGCTCTCTTCCGTATATGTGCATTTTGCCTTTCGTATATGCGCATTTACGAAAGGCAGAAATGTGCATTTACGAAAGAGAGCTTCCATATATGCACATATTGGCTTCTGTATATGCGTAATGGAAAAATCATACTCCATAATGAAAATCCTATAAGCACATGGATAAATGGACATAATGCGCCCAAATGAGCCCACGCACCCATCAATCGTCATGTCTCTTGGACTGACACACCCCATCCTTGGGAACACAACCCTTTCCTTATGCTCTTCCTTGTGTCGATCATTGTGACTCTCCATGGGTGTGATGATGGGGTCATCCAACCTCTCCGGTGCACCCATTCTTCCAAGTGCAGATGGGTCCACTACTTGGGCGTGCTCCCAAGTTGCCCCGCCCTTGTCTTCCGTATATGCGCATTTTGTCTTCTGTATATGCGCATTTTGGCTTCCGTAAATGTGCATATATAGAAGCCAAAATGCACATATATGAAAGCTCTCTTCCATAAATGCACATTTTTTTCTTCTGTAAATGCACATATACGGAAGATAAAATGCACATATATGAAAGAGAGCTTCAGTATATGTACATTTTGGCTTCTGTATATGCGCATTTATGGAAGCCAAAATGTGCATATAAGGAAGAAAAAATGTGGATATACGGAAGAGAGCTTATGTATATGCGCATTTTGGCTTCTGTAAATGTGCATATACAGAAGAGAGCTTTCATATATGTGCATTTCAACTTCTATATATGCGCATTTACGGAAGCCAAAATGCGCATTTACGGAAGAGAGATTTCATATATGCGCAACTGTATATGTGCATTTTGGATTCTGTATATGTGCATTTAAGGAAACCAAAATGCACATATACGGAAGCTCTATATATGGAAGAGAGCTTCCATATATGCGCATTTTGGCTTCCATAAATGTGCATATACGAAAGCTCTCTTTCTCTTCCGTATATGCACATTTTGTCTTCCGTATATGCGCATTTTGGCTTCCATATATGCACATATACGGAAGCCAAAATGCGCATATACGAAAGCTTTCTTTCGTATATGCGCATTTTTTCTTCCGTATATGTGCATTTACGGAAGCCAAAATGCGCATATACGAAATCTTTCTATAGGTATGGAAGGATTCCATTGTAAAAGAGTACACCTCTATTATGATGAATGATGTTTGGGACATAGTTCCAAGACCAGAGGGGAAGTCAATTGTGAGTTCCAGTTAGCTCTACAAGATCAAGCATGTTGTATAAGGTAGCATTGAGAAGTTCAAGGAGAGGTTTGTGGTTGAGAGGATTCTCCTAGAAAGAGGGAGTGGAATACGAGGAGACTTTTTCTCTAGTCGCCAGGTATGCTTCTATTTGAGTTGTTATTCTATTGCTTTAATTATGAGGTGGATGATACATCATATGGATGTGAAATTTTTTTTCCTCAATAGGATCATTAAGGAGGAAGTATACATAGAAAAACCTCAATGATTTGAGGTACATGGGCGGGATTCTCATGTGTGTAGGCTTAAGAAATCCTTGTACGAACTCAAACAAACACCCATGGCATGGTATTCCAGGATTGATGGATACTTACGGAGTATGGGATTTACCAAGAGTGAGGTGGATCCTAACTTGTACTTCATACTTGTTGGGTAAGATCATCTCATCTTGGTTTTGTACGTTGTTGATTTGTTTCTCACAGGTGTAGAGGAGCGTATTACAGGGTGAAAAACAGATTTAGCTAGTGAGTTAGAGATGAATTGCATTGGCTTGATGCATTATTTCTTAGGGTTAGAGGTATGGCAGGTATTAGGAGAGATCTTCCTTGGTCAAGGGAAGTATACAGTAGAGATCTTGAGGAGATTCAGGATGGAGAACTATAGACTGATGGCTACACCTATGGTTACCAATCTAAAGAAGGTGATCACTTCAGGTTCAGGGTTGGTGGATCATAGGATATATAGCCAGATGATAGGGTCCTTGATGTATTTGGTTACAAGAAGCAAGATATATGTTTTTTTGTGAACACCTTGAATCGGTTCATGGTGGAGCCAAGACAAGTGAATTGGATAGGAATGAAACATGTGCTCAGGTACTTGAGAGGTACAATGGAGTATGTATTGAGGTATATTGGAGGAGATGGAGTGGAATTGTAGGGATATATAGACTCAAATTGGGCAAGGAGTGCAGTAGAAAGAAAAATAACCTCAGAGTGTTGCTTTAGATTGGGATCATCCATTAGGTTTTCATGCAATGAACCTATGACATAACACCTACGTATGTAAGAGCGTTAGTAAAAATCTCTATGAGATGATCTTCAGATCAACAAAATTCGAAAGAGATGAATTTTTGTTGTACAATATCTTGTTGTTGTTGTTGTCAAATATCAAATAGAAATAACCTTCTAACAGATATAACCATTTGTCTAGGGAATCTGCATCTATCTAACCTTCAAATATGGGAATATCAAAATTAACTTGTACCTTGAAAGGAGAGGTGCTTCCAAAGTGGTTGTTTGATGAATATGTGCGTGTTTCTATCGACAGGCGTCGAAGGATGTGGGAAAATTTCTTCATCATTTCATCTCTCTGTCGCATGAGAGCTTGCTCAAGCAACAGATTGATAGGATCGTCTGCTCTGTCGTTTTTCTTTTCTTCCACCATGGAGGGTTTCTTGGGTGTGCGAGAGAGATTTTATTCAAAAGAAACAAGATCAAGATGTTAATATTATGGTAGCTTCGGGAGGTATGAACCTCTATTGTGACCTATGACGAGACTAGAATCCTCCGGAAGGAAGCAAAGAATTAAAGGAAACTCTAGACAAGTTGTCGGCTGAACAAATATATTTAAAGTGAATTTATTGATGCCGAGAAGGAGAAGTCAGCCCCAGTTAGACTGGCCAGTCCACTATAAATACAGGGAACCAGTTTCATTATTTCACATCTCAGCAGTTGCATTGAGAGCTAAATCTGTGCAGGCAGTTGCAGACAACAGCAGTTTGGTGCGCAATTTTTCTGGGGAAGCTGGGAAAGTGGTGCGCTAGTTTCTGGGTGGGATCATCTGTTCAGTTCAGTTTCTATTCTATTTCTTGGTGCATTTAGCCTCTCTTGGCTATTGATTGTTACCAAGATTCTCTTCTCGGTCAAGGTCAAGGTGCTCGGAGGGTGGCTTCGGCCTGTGGTTGGGTGACGAGGGTATCGTCAATGGTTAAACGAGCACAATCCTCTATATTCTAACATGTTATGGGTCCACACCCCTTCAATCAGCCTAAAATGATGGAAGGAAACATAACCGCTAGGTATTGATCTCATTGAGGAACTGCTGCTAGGGTTACTAGCAGGAGTAGCTTCCAAAGAACTGTAGCTAGGGTCACTAGCAGTAGCAGTTGCAGAAACCCTAATTCTCAGATTCGACACCTTGTGATGGAGCATCTTGCTCAAGGAGAAGATATTCAGATGCGCCCTAACTCAACGCACCTATTGACTTTGTCAGAAGAAAGAAATGACGAAGTTGAAGTTTTGGATCAAGGCATGACCAGTTATCAATCAACCAAAGACATGTGCGAAACAATCAGTCTATTACATTACTCAACACTTACTGGGACAATTGAAGATGATATGTGGATAATCTACAGTGGAGCTTCCAGACACATGACGAGAGATCAAGCTAGACTTTCATATCTAAATGAGAAAAAGACATCGTACAAAGTGGAGCTTGGAGACAAAAGCACCTACCCCGTCGAAGGATTTGGACAAGCCTCCATCAAGTTGGAATTAGATAATCATGTTCACTTAAGCAATGTTCTATATGTACCTAGTTTAGAAAAGAATCTTGTATCAATATCATGTTTAGAAGACAAAGGAAACATAATAGCCTTCATAGATGAAAAAGTGTTATCATGGCATAAGGATTCCCGCATAGAATATGCTAGGGTATTGGAGGACGTGAAGGGAATCTATATAGACTACTAGAATGAAATGAAGAATCCCTAGTACATGACGAAGTCAACCCTAATGAGCTTTGGCATAGAAGGTACGCTCATATAAATTATCAAGCACTACCTTTCCTCAGGAAGATGATTGAAGGGATACCAGAAATGAAGTCTACACACGAAGGAATTTGCAAGGGATGTGCCCTTGGGAAGAACATCAAGAAACCATTCCCAAGCAGCAACAAAATATCTAAGGAAACCCTAGATCTAATACACTCAGATGTTTGCGGTCCAATGCCAGTCAAATCTTTAGGAGGATCTCTCTACTACGTAACATTCATAGATGGCTATTCAAGGAAGATGTGGCTATACCTGCTGAAGTCAAAAGATGAAGTATTCAACAAGTTCCAAGAATTCAAGGAAGAAATAGAAAACCTTACAAACAAGAAGATCAAGACATTAAGAACAGATAATGGAGGAGAATACACCTCGAAGGAGTTCGTTGCATTCTGCAAATCAACAGGGATTAGGAGGGAGCTGACTGTTCCTCATAATCCTCAACAAAACGGTGTAGCAGAAAGAAAGAATAGATCCATCGAAGAAACAGTAAAAGCCCTATTGAACGATCAAGATCTATCCATGTTTCTATGGGGAGAAGCAGCAATGCCGACAATATATGTACAGAACACAAGCCCTCATTGCATATTGAAGGACATGACACCAGAAGAAGCATTCTCAAGTAAGAAACCCAATGTAGAAAACTTAAGAATATTTGGATGTCAAGTTTATTCTCATATTCCCAAAGACAAAAGAAATAAACTATAACCCTCAAGAAAGAAAGGGATATTCGTGGGATATAGTGATTCATCCAAAGCCTACAAAATATATATTTCAAAACAACACAAGATAGAAGTAAGTAGAGACGTAACATTCAATGAAAGAATGGCCTTCAAAAAATCTATTGAAGAAACTATAGAAGAAGAAGAAATTGAAGAACCAAATGAAGAAAACACAGAAGGTGAAAATAACGAAAATGATCAACCTGATCATCCTATGGAGATATGTGAGAACGTTGATCCAAATAATATGCCTAAGAACAAGAAATGACCATCTTGGCTTGAAGCCACCTTACAAGACGTAGAAAGAATCAAGGTTCCAGAAGGAACATCCAGGAAGACTAAAAGACTGAAAAGATTCTCAAGTTATGCAGCATACATGACAAAGCTTCTAGATGAAGAACCTACTACGTTTGAAGAAGTAGTTAAAAAGGGACAATGGAAAGAAGATATGGCGGAAGAACATCGTTCCATTATGAAAAATGAAGTATGGGAAATTGTACCCAG
>JASDQU011104589.1:7388-30028 GCA_032191745.1 Picea mariana
CCCAGTTCAACATCAGCATAGAAAATAAATCGAGCTACACATGCACTTCATCAGAAAGCTCATTCGTTATCAAGTTATTGAAGTGCTCTTTTTCCCTACAGAAGATCAAGTTGCAAACATTTTCACAAAGTCTCTTACAGAAATGAATTTTTCAAAAATTTGATATGTGTTAGGAGTTTAGGAAGTTTTCATTAAGGGGGGATAGGCTCTAATGCCTCCTTCCTTCTCCTATTGTGTCACCATTGCAAATCCTTCAATCCTGTCCCAATTTTTTCTTAAGGGGGGATGTTAGGATATTTAGACACTTAGGAGTTAATTAAGATCTACTTGGTCTAATGTGTCGTTAGGTAAAAGTGTGTTTCTTTAGTATGCATTTGTAGTTAGGAAATCCGACGGTCAGGATATGTTCCCAACATAGAGTGATTTGACGGTTCATACTCTCCTTGATCTTAACAACCATTGATCTATGGCTTAGCACCCGATTGGTCCATGATCTCTATTTAAAGAGCATGGAGGGTCATTTGNTTTATTTTTCATTTATAAACTGCTCCAAGTGATCGTGTTGGTTGGGGCTGTGGATGTTTCCCCGTAGGGGTTTTACCACGTGAAAACATCGGTGTGTTGATCTTTGATCTGGTTATGTGAGTGGTTACTGAAGGTGCTCGTCCTCTGTTGGAATACTTGTGTTGTCGAACATTCCTATAATAATGGGTATCAAGGTTCATTTAAGGTGATCCTATTTGAATCTTTGTATGGTAGAAAATGAAATACTCCAGTGAGTTGGGACAACCCAACGGATAGAGTAGTACTTGGGTCAGAATTTCTCAAGGATATGGAAGAATGGATGATTAAAATTAAGCAATATTTGAAGGCAACACAATATAGACAGAAGATTTATGCATATAAGAACATGACATCTAAAGAATTTAAAGTGGGAGAGAATGTGTTTTTGATAGTGAAGCCCAAGAAGAGATCATTGAAGTTGGGAAATTGTACAAATCTAGAAATTGGATTTTGTGGTCCAGTTGAGAAATTGGAAAAAATAGATCTAGTTGCATACATGCTTCCATTTCCTTCTTCCATGGATGTGAATAATGTATTTCATGTCTCTTTGTTGAAAAAGTATGTGCATGACCCCAACCATGTTATTGATTGATGTTTGATTCAGGTGGATCTAGAAGGAGACATTGATCTAGGTGGATACTGGTGGCCCACCCACCTATTCCACTAATTCAAAATGGTTCCACATCTTGGTAGTTTTCTATGGTTTTTA
The DNA here is from genome assembly GCA_032191745.1 of Picea mariana. NCBI lineage: Eukaryota > Viridiplantae > Streptophyta > Pinopsida > Pinales > Pinaceae > Picea > Picea mariana. Next base: position 8,662 of record JASDQU011104589.1, read on the forward strand.
GGGACACAAACGTTTAGGGTTGTTTTGAGGCCCAAAATGACGTTTTTTTGGCCCAACAGTGCCTAACATGTAGTCAAAGGCTATGCTAGGTTGAACATAATGTGTACTCCTCGACCAAACCTTTTCAATGAGGTACAAAGTACCCCCAAAAAAGATCATATGTAGAAGTTATGCCCTAGGAAGTTGACGTATGAACTAACCACATCGAGGCCCACAAATCTTTTGGTGTTTCATCTTTTGGGGTTAGGGTTTTGGATGTTTAGGGTTTTCTCATTGATTCTTTATGTTAAAAGGCCTTTTTGACCCCTTTATAATCAACTTCTTATGAGTGAGCATAGTCATCACATCCTTATCTTCAAAGATAAGCTACCACCATTCTAGCTAGCTTGTGTGATTTTCATTTTATAGTCTTTTGTGTTTCAGACAATCATTAATAGAATCTGAGTTTAACTTTATTACTTTGTTTTTGCAATATCTCTATGTTTCTTTGTTATATATTTGTCTTCATGTTATTCTTAATATAATATATATTAGTGGTATCATAGAAATATGTTCTTTTTTGTTTCTTAGTGCATGTCCCTAATGAGGTCAAGGTATAGAGAGTTGGGTCTCGAGTTATTTTCTCTTGAATAAAATTGCTCTCACCAGCTCAAGTGACCTCCCTTAGTGGAAGAAAAGAGAGGAAATATAGCAGGATATTTTATCAAAATGTTGCTTGAGGAAGCCCTTATGAAAAAAAAGAATGAGATGATGGATAATTTATCCCAAATCCTTCAATGAATGCCAATAACGATGGTGATATATTCAACCAAAAGTCACTTTGGAGCTATGAAACCGTTCAAGGTACAAGTTAATTTTGATATTACTTTATTTAAAGGCCAAATATACGTTGACGCTTTGCTAGAGGGTTATTTCTTTGTCCAAAAGTTTTCCAACAATGAAAATATCACCTTCGTGCTCCTTAAGGATCTTCCCCATGTCCGATATTGATGGGAAACTTACTGTGAGCAACATGTTGGAGATGAGTCTGTAAATTTCAGGCCAAAATCCACTTAGGTGGATTTTGTTGATGCCCTCAAGGAGAAATACTACCATGTTGGAAACTATGATGACCAATACATGTGATGGACAACTTAGCATCAAGAGAGAGACCATATGGTTCCTAAGTACACCAACATCTTCCATGCCTTACGCACAAAGTTGGGTATTAAAGACTCTGAGTGACACCTAGTCTCGAAGTACCACAATGGCATACATAGGTACATCCAAATATATATGGAGTTCCTAGAAATATCCTCATTGGTAGCCTCTTACCGATATGTTGTCAAGATCGAGAAAAAAATCAATCAAACGAATAAGAGGGATTTCATCTATTGAACCCCATCGCAACACAAACATGATAAAGATGGCCCTAAATCCCAAATTAAAGGATAGAGAAAGGAGGGTTAGCCCTAGGAAAACTAGTCTAATCCACCAACAAATAAGGGTAATGAGAAGTTAAAGGACAATGGAAATTGGTGCGAGTTCCACAAAATACGTTGGCACAACACTGATGAATTTCGCTCCAAACAATCATTGTTGGCTGAGAAAAAATCCTCAGAGTTGGATGCTAACTCAGACTCTAATTTGAAACCGAATAAGGAAAAATGAATCATTTATTCAAATCCCAGTTTCACCATCATTACCACAAAAGTCTAGCCAGAGGAACCAAAGGAGCCTGAAGAAGGGGAGCACCTATTCTACTCACAGATGTCGGTTAAGGGGACGCCCCTCCATTTCATTATTGACAATGGCAACTAGAATAAACTAATCTTAGCAGAGTTTGTATAGAGGTTGAACCTAACAATGATGTTGCATCCTTAGCCATACACTATTGATTGGATCAGCCAAGGACATGACATCCACATCAACCAACAATGTCTCCTACACTATGGCATCAAACCCTTCAAAAACAAGGTATAGTATGATGTTTCCCCATTTGAAGTTTGTGATGTTCTTCTAGGACAACCATATATGTGGAAGCATAATTTTTTTATGAATATAGGCCCCATAGTGTCATTATTACTTTGGGAGGTCAACTCTATAGGGTACCAAAGATAGTCCCAACTATTGTGATCTCTTTGATCTCTTTGAAGTAGTGCCGAAAGGTGGTTTATTATACTATGATATTTGTCCTCTTTATGGTATGGTCAAAAGGTAAATGACATGTCATTGCAACTGCAAAAATATCTATACGAGGTCTTCTTACATAGAAGCAACATGTGGGAAAGATAGTATAAGAGCACAAAGACATATTTTCTTTTCCTACTAGGGTGCCTTTGCATTTTCCGGTAAAGCACTCAATAGATTTAACATTCAGTTCTCCTCTACCTAACGGTCTTGTATACATGTAGTTTACTATGGAGAATGAAGAAGTCAAATGCCATATCTAAGAACTAATTCTAAAGGGCCACATCAGACCAATCTCCTCACCTTGCGGGATCCCAATTATACCAGTATAGAAGAAGGACGAGACATGGTTAATTTATATTGATTACAGATCCCTAGACAATATCACAGTAAAAAATCAATACCCCACCCTCTTGATTGATGATCTTCTCAATCGACTCAAGGGAGCCAAAATTTTCAGTAAGATTGATGCGAAGTCATACTACCACCAGGTGCCAATTGAGAAAAACAATGTATGGAATACAAACTTCAAGTATAGAGAAGGTATCTTCGAGTGGTTGGTCATGCCTTTTGGCTTGACTAATTTTTTAAGAGGAAAATCACTCTATGGCATGGGGTAAACCACAACAAATGAAAATGACTATAGAAATCAACTCTAATCTCAAGTATGCTATATAAACAAATATTCTAACAAGAAAATATAAAGAGCCTACCTCGTCCAGACGTTCGATGAAGTCCATCATTGAGCACTTGACTTAAAGCAATACACCTGCAACTTGTCCTCAAAAACCAACATACACAAGCATATGGTGATAATATATAAATTTAGCACATTCAATAGCATAATCCATCAACATTCATAACAAATATGCCCATGGAATAACAATTCAAATATTTGCAAGACATTAATTGGACAAGAAAAGAGCATTTCGATTAAAATGTAATCAACATAAGTGTATGAATGACAAACTTTTGTGTCAGCAGGTTCGGAACTGAGAAACTAAGTCCCTTCCAGCTAGGACTCCACCACTTCTATCCTCCACCAAAGGTAAGCTCATATAAGAGAGATAATGAGGTTCTCCATCAAATAGGGAAGATCTTGGGCGTTGAACAATGTGTTCAGACTTAAAAGGAAAAATGGATGCAAAATCAATATGAAGTGAATAATTTCTCCAAGGTAACTTTACTCTCGAAGTTGAATTCTTCTCCCCTTTTACACACCTTGGATATTGTTACACATCAAAATTACTCACTTCGATAGTGTCCCAAGTGTCGTCATTACAAGTTTTGTAAGTGTCGCATCTTGTCCACAAGTGTCGCATATTGACCACAAGTGTCACAAGTGTTGCAAACATCATACTGCCATCTTGCATATGTTGTGCCTCTAACGACATCACAAGGACACTTAAGACACCTCAAATACTAGTTTTGAAGAAGAGAAATAAGTTGACAAGGAGTACAAGCCTTTTGCGACTAGAAAAACCACTCAAAAATGGATTTTGGAGTACAACGCTCCCCTACACACTATCATGGAGTGCTAGTGCTCCCTGGGCCTCTTTGGGGAAGCGTTCAAATGCTCTATGTACCTCTTTGGGGGAGCGCTACCCTTTTTTGGGAAAATTTTGGTTTGTTGGAGGAAATCAGGGGACAATTCCCTCAATATTTGAAGGTAGTTGGGTTCGAATATTGGATTAAGGAATGATCTTAGGGAATATCCTCAATTAAAGGAGAAGAATCCTCAAATCATCCCAAATATCTCTCAAGTGGTTGGGCCTCTCCAAGGTTATATAAGGAGGCTTCCTCATGCTGAAAGGGGAGGTGGAGACTAAAGATTGTTACCAAACTTATGATCCTATAAGTGGTATTGAGAGAAAATATTGGAGATAGAGAACTTATGATCTCATGAGTGAGATTTCATCAAAGAAATTAGTGTATATTACTTGAGAAAATGGGTTGGACAAGGAGAAATGTAAGAAGTTGTTGCACCTTCATCAAAGGATTGTAAGTACTTTTACTTGTTCTTATCAATACATCAATGCTTGGCATATTTCTTTCAAACTTATGCTTGCTACACAAGAGTGTGTTTGCAGTATATGGATCTATACTTGAGCTAATCTTAGTAGAGTAGGAAGTCCATTGTATCTTTGTTTGTTCTACAGAACCTATCAGGGAGCTCAGGATAGAAGCTTAGCCTGGACTTTGCAAGGACAAATGTCGTTAATAAGGTACATATATTTCTTCTTCTCCTTCATATATTAGCTTGATTATATCTAAAAGAGTGTCAGTGTCCATGTTAATAACTTTTTTTTCTTGGCCTTAGGAGTCTAGAGACCAAGAGGGAATCCGCTTGTCCGCAGGAGGATTCACCTGTAACAGAAATTGTTGACTCCACTAGGGAGGAGCTCTGATTTTTGTTTCCATTCCCATATCTTGTTTAATCCCTTTTCCCACTCATTTGAACTTCTCCATACTATCTCTTTGATTCTTAGATCTGATTGATTGTCTCTTGATTCATCATATGCAATTTGATTGACTGAGTTTTCTTGATGTTTTGAGTTTCTGGGCATTTTTCTAAACTTTTGAAGCAGAACACTCCCCTACCCTTGCTATCATAGTGTTAACACTCCCTGGTGGTCTTACACAGAGCATTGGAATGCTCTCTTTCCCCTTACACCAAAGTGCTAGCCCATTTTCTGTGAAAAATCCTCTAGGTTTTCAGTCTCTGGGTTCAATTTTTTGTTTTTTACACTTGCTCAGAGTCTTATACTCTCAGTACATCTTGGTATTGGCCTTCAACACCATGTTTTCTAAGAATTGATCCTATTTGGTTTGGGAATTTGACATTTTCTTTCCTTGCCTTGAAGTCACTCTTTGTCTTTGTTGACCTAGAGTTAACTTGTTGTTTTCTCCTCATTTATCTGACTGAGTAGAAGCTTTTGTGAGGAAATCCAAAGGTCTGTGACCTTTTCATTTGATCTTTGAGGCCAGTTTTCCAACATTTCTCTTTTGTTTGAGGTTTTTGGTTCTTGTTTGCAAACTTTGTTATCTTTGTCTTTCTTGTTTATTCACAACGAGAGTGCATTTTTGTTTGTGTGAGGTTTTCTTACGATTGTTTAATCCCAAAGTCTGATTGACATTAGAAGTTTTACATCTGATTATCATTCACATATAAGAAAAAGGACATATTTTAGTGATTGGTTTGGATATTAGAAGGCATTTCTGAATTTTTTTAACATTTCATTGGATTTGATTGAGAAACAATTGTATGAGGATGTTGCATCTTAGTGTTTGATAGTGAAAACAACTCTATCTCTTTCTCTTAAATAGGCATTCATCAAAAGAAAAGACTGCTTATCATTTTCTTATGCATTTTTGGGGAATTGATTCTTAATACCATCATCTTCACTTTCGTACACCCTTGAGTAAAGAACAACTACAAAATGAATGCTAATTAAAAAATGATCTAGAACATTTTGTTTTTAGGATCTTCCATCAACATTAGACTAGGATTGGCACTTTGGATTAGGCTGTGAGTACAACTCTCCAAAGTTTTTCAAAACAAGCATTAACATCTTGCAATAGGGAGAGCAAATCCAATTGTCATATAGGATTTTTGGGATCCCCCTCTCACATAGGGGTTATGCATGAGGTCACATTCGGGAGAATTATGGATATTATCCCTCCATGGTTCAACTATTTGTAGTGGTCGGATCATATATTGGGGGTCACTTGAAGGTATACCCACGATTATGTGTGGGAGCCTCTCAAGTTGATTTTGGACTTGTTATCCTGCCCATACGTTCGAATCAAACTGTCGACTGTACCCACCCATGGGATGAATGCGAGTTGGTTTCCTTAGTTGCCCTAATATTTAGGTACTTACACGAGGTGATGGTGAAGGGAAGTCTCACTGTACCTGGAAAAAACATTGGTCAAAATCACTCGGGCTCCTTCTAGGGTAAATCCACAATTATTGCATGGAAGATTGCAACAAGGTGAAAGTCCGTTAAGCAGGTTTCCATTGTAAATGTTCCACCATATCCTAGCCCCTTCTTGAATTGATCACACGATGTTGGATTTCATCACCAACTAGTATGATCATCGAGAGAAGTTTTGTTTGCTTAGTTTTGATTCCTAGATTTTATTAGCGTATGTTGTTTCTTTTTGTTAGTTGGCCCTAGATTTTCAGCGTGTAGTGTTATTCTCCAAAATTGAGCCTATAGACAATAAAGGTCTTCTTCAATCAAGTAGGATGCAAGGGCTGCCTCTGGAAGGCTACCAACCCTTACCTCCTAACCCTCCAGAAGACAACTACCGTAGAGAGGTAGAAAATCAATCTGACACTGGGAGTGTTGTTACTCCTCCGTTAGACAATAAAGAATGTGCTTTGGTTACAATTGAGAATCCCACTCCTCACACTACATCTATGACAGAAACCTCTCTTGAGCCAATTTTGCTTCATTTAGACTCCCTTGGGAACATTATAGACGAAGAGGTCCCATAGTTACCTGAGAGAGCAATTACTGAAACATATATGGGATCCACAAAACCAATCTTTGGTGATGAGTATAAGAGTATTTTTCATCATACCACCATAATAGATACAAATCCAACACCTTATTGTTCTATATGGAGGACTTCATTAGGACACGATCTCTATGATCATTTTGAATCCATTCGACAACCCTTTCCTCTGCATGACCCTCCTGTTGAAATGGGACAATCCGATCAAACTATGAATCACCCCATCAATCAGGTCATTAACCCTACTATTGTGGTTGCACAAGTCCATCCTAATGTTGGACTCATCACCTCTACTCATTCCCAAGGCACTTCGATCCCTACCCCCAATTTTACAAACTTTCACTCTACAACACCACATGTTTGGCATGATCTTGCTGGGACATCTTTGCACTAGAGAATGTAGACCCTTTCCAGCCAAATACAACCAACTGGAGGGAAACCACCATCTAGTGGACCTATCCCTCCTGGAAGACCACCATTCTATGGTGGGCCTACCCCTCCTGGGGGAAAACCCCCTTTTCATGTTCCTCCTAGAGGGAAACCTCCTTTTTCTAGCCATACCCCAGTCGTTAATCCACCGCTGGTAGGGGGGAAACCTTCGTTTGCTGGAAACCCTTCAAAATCTTGGGGAATATCTTTGGGAGGCACATTTACCTAACCCCACATTAGGGGGCACTCATATCATAACCCACAAGGAGGAGTATTAAATCCTATTCCTTCCAGACCATCTTATGGACAACCTTATCCAGGCATCCCAAACACCACCTAGAGTCCTCAAGGACAACAACCTTATCCTCCCCAAGGGTCTAATGTTTATCCTCCCCCTAATGTGTATCCACCTCCGGGAAATACTTCTTACCCTCCTCAAGGGAAACATGTTTATCCTCCTTATGGGCAAGAAAATCACCCGACTTATAATGCTCAGAACCCACCAGGTTATGAAAATGTTTCTCAGCCATCATCGAATCCTGCTTATCCTGGTCAGCAACAACCGTATATAGGAGGACCTACTGGTTAAAATTATCCACCTAACCTAGTTTATGGTCCTACTGGTGTTCCTATGCCACACCAGTATCATCCGCAAATTAACTGACAATTACCTTTCCTACCCACTCTGGATATCCTAGACTTGTCTTAGTTAACCAATGATCCTATTTTTCATTCACTGGTTTGGCCAGTTATTCCAGCTAAACTTCCTTCTGATATTCCGAAATTTGACGAAAAATATGGAGAAGATCCAAATAACCATGTGATGAATTTCCATTTGTGGTGTTCATTAAACTCCCTCATGGATGATTCTATATGTTTGCGTCTTTTCCAGTGAACACTTACGGGATCTGCAGCAAAGTGTTATATTGAACTACCATGTGCTTCTTTTCATGATTTCAACTCCCTTTCCATTTCCTTCCTCACGCACTTTCAACTGCCTATTCGCTACGAGACAGGTACTGAACTCTTGAACTCCCTTTGTCAAACTAACTCTGTGCATATCTCTGACCATATTCAATAGTGCATATGACGACAAAGGATGATCAAAGCAATCATTCCTGACCTATTATTGGTGAAGTGGTTTACTAAACCACTTTTAACCCTGATCGCTCGTGATGTCGCTATGGGTGGTGCAATCACTGAGGAATAAACCATTGCTCAAGATCAGTAATTAGATTTGGTTTATTCACAATTTGGTACTTTGTATGAGTTTCTTTTGAATGTTGCTCGAGCTAATGATGATCCATCCAAGCCATCATCCTCATCTCATGTGGACGGTGTTATCAGTTATGTAAAAACTCAATCTACTTCCCAATCAACCACACTCTCCTCTACCTCCCCCCAAACTCAGATTTTTGAGGTGAATGCAGTTCAATCTCCCCCTTCACAACAATCTAGAGGTAAGAATAAGGGAATAAATAAATAAATAAATACTAATAACAATGAACAACCAAAAAATCAATCTCAAACGCCTGCAACAGAAAAGCAACCACAACAGAAAGTGAAATTCCCATGTATCATTTGTGGTGATGATCACTACACTCGATACTATCCACATTGGAATGAAGTGGCCAAACATTTCCAGGGAAATTCGCAACCCGCTGTGCTTACTCATCCTTTTACACAACAACAATCCATGGTTGCTCAAACCCCCTCTCCCGGGGGAAGTTCTAGCCATCCTCATGATGAGGCCTCCACAAGTACACATATTTATATGTTTAATGGGATTAATTTGACCACTCTCTCTAAGACATATGATACACCAGCTAAACCTGACAAAGGAAAAGTCACTAACGGTACCAATACTTTACTGGATCCATCACCATCCTTCATTAGTCCTCCATCAGTTAATCCTCTATCTGGACCACTTCATATTGAGAAACCTACATTTGAATCTATTTTATGCTCTCCTAAGAGAACTATCCATAAATCTACCTTTAATCCTAGTTCATTTGCCACCCAGAACTACAACATTGTTGAATATTTGGCTCAAGCACTGTGTGCTATGTCTGTGTTAGAAGTTCTACAACACTAGCCCAGTCAACGTAGAATGCTATTGGATTCTATTGGAGTTGTTGTTCCTAAGTCATCCAACCATATAATGTTTAACCTGGACAATTATACATCCTGACTCTCCCACCAACTTTCTTTCCAAGTTGATGTTGTTGTTCACAATCAACAAATCCACTGAACTATTCTGGATGAGGGAGCCTCAACTTGTGTCATGTCTTTAGCATGTTGAAAAAATTTAAAATCACATACACTTAACAAATCCCCAATGATGTTACACGCATTCGATGGGCGATTTTTTCATCCCCATGGGATTTTACAGTCCCTGCCCATCCAGTTGGGTGGCAAAACCGTCATTGTTGATGTCGAGGTGGTCAATGCTCCCCTCGATTACAACTTATTACTTGGAAGAAGTCGGTTTTATGCTATGTATGTCATTGCCTCGTTGGTGTTTCGATGTGTACAATTCCCTCACCAGGGCAAAATTGTCACTGCCGATCAGTTAGATTTTTGTACACCCAACGCTCGTGCTCTCTCTACCAATAATATTCCATTCTTGGGATATCACAAGATGACGTATGAAAGTGTTGGTGTTGCCTTGTTGAAATATTCTAGCCTTATGGGTACCTTCCCTACACCGCTTCCACCGAATACACATCATATTGCCACTGTCGATATGATTTTGACCATGGCTTATCAATCTTTGGAATCATCTGACCCTTGGAATTTGATGCACTAGGTGACACCATGCCACTTAGTCCAACCGAAACATCATACGTTGCTACCCAATCTAGTTCTCCCTCTTCGGATGACCAACATCTATTGGCAACCGAAAATTATTCGATGCCATTGTGGTTAAATTCCTTGTCATATGTGATTGACTACATTTCCCCAATTTTTCCTTATGATGAATCTATTAGGGAAATGATGAGAATTGACGAGCAAACTCAGGATGATAACCATCATCGATCTTCTTTTCTTCCCCCTTGTGAATAAATTTGGGAAGATATACACTATATCTTCCCTCCTGATGTTGATTTTTTGTTGTCTCCCATGAATTCAACTCTTGATGATTTGGATCCGGTAGTTGACATGGTGATCTCTTCGGTAGGGTTATTGGAGCCTAATCCCCTTACCCCTGTCATGACCCTCGACATGTGTTCCTTCTAGAGCGATTTTCTTCCATCCAGTGAATGTCTCTTGGAAGCCATGACTGATTTTTGTCCCTTGACATGGTGTCCTTCCAGAGCGTTATCTTCTTGGAAGTCATGATCAAGGAGAGTCTACAAGCATAGTTTCTCTTCTCTATAGAAATCTTGTTAAAAAATGAAACAGAGGTCACGAGCATAATTTTCCTTTTTGTAGCAAGCTCGTTAAAAAATGAAATAGAAGATTTGAGCATAGTTTTCCTCTCTGTAGAAAGCTCGTTAAAAATGAAACAGAAATCTGGAGATTGAACTTGGAGCCCTAAGCATAGTTCTTTTCCTATGTTAAGCTCATTAAAAAATGAAACAGTCACCTCTATTGAACCTTCTTTTCATCCACTCTTATCCTTTTTCTCCATCTCGTAGAGAAATTGGTGACAACCTCAAATTCAGTGAATGAATCGAATCTTGGAGGGCATGTCTCCAGCCTGTGATGATCATTCTGGATTTAAGCCACTAGATTTCAAGCTGGGAGCATACCGAGCTTAGTCTTTGTTCTTTCTCATTATCGAAAAAACATGAGAATGTAACCAAGTAGACTTTTATCACTTTTTCAGACTTGCATGGATATACTAAAAATGAACCCCTTGGAGTCGTCTTTGAGCTCTTTTTAGACTCTCTAAACGTGAAAAGATTGTCGAGTGATCTTGCTTCCTTTCCCACTCGTTAAAAGGTTTGAAAAGGTGTCTTTCGAGTGGTAGTTTATCCCTTTTTCATCCTCGCGAGACTAACATTACAAAAAAGGACAACACTAGATTCATGTTTAAGTTGTTTTCAGACTCTCTAAATATGAAAAACCACTGATTTTACCTTCTCTGGACTCATTAAACAATCATACATTAAAGGGCCCATATGGGACCGAACCCTTACTTCTTCTAGTTCGTTAAACAAAGGAAGAGGAACTTACCGAAGGTGAGTTATATCAAGCATGTGTTACCCTCCTCGAGATCATTAAATTAAAAAGAGGTACTCATCTATCTGGATGGGGGAAAAATTGAAGGAAGCAAGCCAAGAAGTTTTTGAGAACATTACCAGTAACCCTTACAATTGCCCTTGAACACGACATTTTATCTTTGCATGCATTTCAATGTACTGAACCTATGCACTGAACCAATCCTTTGATTTTCTTCACTCCTTTGGGTCACCTGACGTAAAGTCACAGCATCCATTGCATTATCAAGTTTTGGTCCATGTCAAGTTTTTGTTGTTATGCATCAATGTTCAAGGGAAGTACCTTCTTTAAGAGTTAGCCATCACAAATATCTTGTTTCAATACCCGTGTCAGTCCATTTTCATTTGATCTACCAATTACATCTCTGTGTCAGTTTCGTGTCATTGATGGGGGATACATTAAGGCCCTCCTTTGATGAGTATATTCCTGTCGACTTCAACACATTATCCAGGAACTAGACTTAGAAACCAGTTAGTACCTTGGAACTTGCATGCCTCGATGGCAGGCCTCCTCGCGTCCGAAAGTGGGCTTACATAATTGACCTCTGATCGGATGATTCCATGATGTTCGAATTCAACTCATCTATTCACATTCGTCGGAATTTACTAGAGTACCTTGGGAATCATTGACATCAATGGTGATCTCCCTCGCGCTTGTTAACGGTTTACCTCATTGACTGGTAATCAAGTGGTTTTTTCCATGTTCAACATCAGGACATCTATTCACATGGTTATATTCGTACTACATTAGGATCGCTAAGAAGACCCTAGGTTGAGTTTTCACTCTTTTGTATACTTTTCCCAGGTTGTGAAGGAGTTCTTTTGACCTATGACACATATACTGTTACATAGATCCACTTTGTATTGGTCGTGGCTATGTCTTGTCATCTTGTAGATCCACTGTGTATTCTTCGTGGCTATGATCAGTTCAGGTCATAGGAGTATAGATCCAAATTTTATCTTCAGTGGCTATACCTTTTATCAATATAATTATGGATCCGCGGTGTATTTTATAGCAGCCATACCTAAAAATTATTTATCACTCAAGCATATGTATGCCTACCTTGGGTTTGAAACATGTCATAATATTTGTTTGATAGTTGTGTGAAGCTTTTTCTAGCCTCTCTACATCCATGCCCTTACTCGAATAAGTCTACAAAGTACTTCAGTCATCATCATATTCTAACTTTTCACTTTGGGGAGCAATTTGTTACACATCAAAATTACTCACTTCGATAGTGTCGCAAGTGTCATCATTACAAGTGTTGTAAGTGTTGCATCTTATCCGCAAGTGTAGCATCTTAACCACAAGTGTTGCAAGTGTCACAAACATCATACTTCCATATTGCCTATGTCATGCCTCTAATGACATCACAAGGACACTTAAGACACCTCAAAGACTAGTTTTGAAGAAGAGAAATCAATTGACAAGGAGTACAAGCCTTTTTCCACTTGAAAAACCACTCAAAAATGGATTTTGGAGGGTAGCACTCTCCTACCCACTATCAGGGAGTGCTATCACTCCTTTTCCCTCTTTGGGGGAGTGTTCAAATGATCTAGGTACCCTTTTGGGGGAGAGCTACCCTTTTTTGGGTGAATTTTGGTTTGTTGGAGGAAATAAGGGGACAATCCCCTCAATATCTAAAGGTAGTTGGGTTCGAATCTTGGGTCAAGGAATGATCTTAGGGAATATCCTCAACTAAAGGAGAAGAATCCTCAACTTATCCCAAATATCTCTCATGTGGTTCAGCCTCTCCAAGGTTATATAAGGAGGCCTCCTCATGGTGAAAGGGGAGGTGGAGACTAGAGATTGATACCAAACTTATGATCCTATAAGTGGTATTGAGAGAAAAGATTGGAGACATGGAACTTATGATCTCATGAGTGAGATGTCATCAAAGAAATCAGTGTAGATTACTTGAGCAAAGGGGTTGGACAAGGAGAACTGGAAGAAGTTGTTGCACCTTCATCAAAGGATTGTAAGTACTTTTACTTGTTCTTATCAATACATCAATGCTTGGTATGTTTCTTTCAAAATTATGCTTATTCCATGTGAGTTTGTCTGCAGTAGATGGATCTATATTTGAGCTAATCTCTGTAGAGTAGGAAGTCCATTGTATCTTTTTTTTTCTACAGGACCTATCAGGGAGCTCAGGATCGAAGCTCATCCTGGACTTTGCAAGGACAAATGTCGTTAATAAGGTACATATCTTTCTTCTTCTCCTTCGCATATTAGCTTGATTAGATCTAAAAGAATGTCAATGCCCATGCTAAGCACTTTTCTGTATTGGCCTTAGGATTCTAGATACTAAGAGGGAATCCGCTTGTCCACAGGAGGATTCACCTATAACAGATATGGCCCATTTATAGCCTTCAAATGGAATTGAAGGGTTGAGTCAGAGCATTTCCAGTATATCAAAGGTCAAGGATCATGGATCTTGTGACGTGACATGCAAACCCGACACCATTTTTTAATTTTGAGCACAAAACGTGATGTACGTGGGTTGTAATGGTGCAACCTGCATATACACATGTTGTATAGCTATTAGGGTGCGTATATGTGGAAAAATACAATTTTTATCTTTGGGAACTGCAAAAAGGAACTTCAAGTCTGCATAGGGAAATGGAAAAAGGCCCTATGTGAAAGTTTCCATAAGGCGAGGAAAATCTTGCTATAGTAGATGCCCCTAATGTGTGAGGTTAAAGTAGTATCTGCGATGGTCGAAATACATTATAATACCTAGAAGTGGAGTAATGGAGACCCAACTGGACGAACTAGTTTCTCATAAGTACATTACAATCCATAATGACTTTGTGCACATGGCTTCTAATTTGAATTACATTGCAAATCCATGTGGAAATATACCAAACAACTATTCATGGCCATGAATATGCAATACAAAATTAGATACATGACTTAGGATATCATAGTCATGAACAAGACCCAGTGAAAACCAGTCTCAAAATCAATATGAAGATGTTTGTATACAATGGAGTACAATCTGATCTCACATGATCACTAAAGTCATATAGGTACTGGTCCAATGAAAGATAGCAACAACTCAGGAAAGTTGTGACTATGAATTGACGTCTTCAAGTCTTATACATGATCTGCCAAAGGTGTAAGTCTACATTATGTGAATAAAGGAGTTGAGGTCGAACACAATGAGACTTCATTTGATTACCAGTCATTAAGGTATACCATTAACAAACGTGAGATAGCCTACCCATGATGAAAGTAGGTATCAATGCACCGAGTACATTCTTACAAGTGTGAATAAAGGTGTCAAGGTCAAACACTTGAGGAACCCATCGATCAGGAGACATCGATGTATTCCCAATTTAAGATGGTGAGAGAATTTACCACTAATGACTGCAAGCCTCTAGGTATGCATAAGACTCTAGGTCCTATTTCCAGAATAGATGGGTTGAAGTCAATGGAAGGAGACTCGATGAAAGGAGATCATTAAGGCATATCTCATCATTCAAAATGAGATACAAAAAAAGATCTTGATGATTTGGAGGAAATCAGACGAAGAACACGTTCACAAACCAACAACCTTGTGCATCTTTTGCATGCACCAGATGCAAGTAGTGCACGAAAAAGACCCTCTAAATAGAAACCAATGAGGAAAACTGTTGACAAAGGTGAGGAAATCACCAATAAGGATAATGGCATCCAAAACATTTCATGAATCCCAATGTGTGAATATATTTCTTTTCGTCGAACACAAGGGAAACCCCCTAGTTAGCGACGAATGAGGAAATGTTGACTGTTGGGTTCAAGGTTACCTACCCATAATGAAAGTAGGACCATGGTGCAAAATAGGACTACAAATTCATGTAAATATGAGACACACTGAGGGTATGGCCAACATGAAAAGTCAAGAGTTTTGAGAGATGGTTGACACAAGCTGATAGACATCTTTTGAATAAGAGCATGAGACATATGGATGAATCTAGAAGCATAGACTCAATGATGAAACATTGTGATGCAGGAGGCACCAATCAAACTCTCCATAGGGACTAGAAGAGTAACCAGTTGGGGGAGTAAAATATTAGTAACGAGCTCAACTTCCTAAGGTCACGCTAAACCCAAAATTTTGATGACAAGTGGACTCAAAAATTTGTGCTATGTTCAAAGGCGACACTATTGCTACCAACATAAGATAATATTCTCTTCTCGCCCATATTTTTATGTTTTTTCATATTCAAATGAATGCTATGATACAGAGGAGGAAATGAGTTTCATTGGTAAGTAACTAATTCCAACGATGGAACATACCTATGCTCAATGCAAGGGGGTGCATGCATGATATCGACACTCGGGGGAATGTTTCCCCTTGGGGTATAGGGTGTCAATATGTAAAGGATATAAATAAGGATTTGCTTGGATGATGATGCAAACTACTGAGGTGATAAGCTTATAATGCAAAAGCGAGAACCGATAATAGGCTCAATAATGAAATCAAGAGAATAAGATGAAATTACAACTTAATGCCAAAGAATGTCCTTTTTCATAAATTTAGTCTATTTGGTTTTGAAAAGGGATAAACTTGCACCAAATAGACATCCTTTGAAATCCAATTTACGAGTGTGAAAGAGACAAGTTCACTCGGCAATCTTTTCTCTTTTTGAGAGAGTCTAAAAAGAGCTTAAACTAGACTCTGTGGGAGTCTCACTAGGTATAGGTCAGCATGCTTATGAGTAAGAAATGAGGTTTGAATGCAAAGTCATATATTAGCTATAAGGGACTCCTGGTCCTATGGAAAAAATCTATGCATGGGCAATGAATGGCACAAAGGTTCTAACTAGGGTACCCATGTTTGGTAAGTCTCTACCATTTAATAACAACACTTCTAGTTGCATAAAGAAGGCTTTGTGTCGCTACTAAGTGGGTTCATACCTAAGGTATACAAATTGCAGTTATAGGATAAAGCAAATGTGCAAAACAAAGTGATGGCCTATCTTATATGTTGGTCAACAAAAATACCTTCCAAAGGTATGAACAAGCGACATGGCACTAGAAACCACAAGAACCCTTAGATAAAACCACCAAAACCAACTCCAGTCACTACTTTATTAGTCCATTAGGGAAAAATATTAGCAAAAACTATGCAAAGTGGGTAAATTTTTTCTATAAATAGTGAAAATAACCAATTTTACTATACCATTTGTATTTTTTAACCAAATAGTTCATTTTGGACCAAATTTCCCCCATATTTCAACTGTGGATTGCGGGAGCTATGACTGATGGAATTGAAAACCACCTAGACCAAGTAATTCATCTTGCTCTTCTCTTCATTTCTAGTGGATTAGTATTTTCAATTAGGTTTCCTTTTTTGAGTATTTCAAGGCGCAAATTAGAAACTAGGGTGGATGCGGGCTATAGTTCACCGGGTCACATATACATAGCCATATATGTGAATGTTATCAAAACAAACCACATATATGCATCCCTATACGTGACTGTGTAAGCTACAACTCACGTACAAGTCCATGGATTACATTTTTAAAATGTTATTGACTCAAAAATTGATTTTAAACTTACAGGATGGTGCTAGAGTGGAGAGAAAGAGAGAATGAAGAGGTTGATGTTGTAGTGGAGAGAGATATAGGGGCCCAAATGGAATTAAGGAGATGTGGGCTATACAAATTTGGGCTCTCAAAGGCATGAGGGCTCAAGTGATACTTCTCCAGATGTTAGTGAACTAATGGGATCCAAACACCAAAGACCTTCAACCTCGATGGGAAACCATTGAGGATTGAAGTTGAGGACATATAATGTTTTACGAGATTGTCACGTCGGGGTGAGGTGGTGAACCTAAAAGCCTGGGGAACTGGGATTTGCATGAACATAGAGGATTACATAGCCACTCATTGCATTGCAAGGACTGAGAAGGTCGATCCAACTCCCAATCAGAGTGATCAACAATCTGAGTCTCAAGATTGTTTTCCTAGTTTTGACATGGATCACAGGGTCAACCTCATTGCATCAGGAATCTAGGCCACTTATGTTCCCTTCATTAGAGTGATTGTGACTCATGGTTTACGATTGGTGCACCTCACTATTTGCCAACATGAAAATCCAACTGATAGACTGAAAACAGGGTAGGAAGAGGAACTTCGCGTTCATGTCTATCCTGTGTAGTTTTTTCTTCGAGTGGGTTCCAGGCTTGGGCCCTAGAGTTGAGATTGTTTCTCATGCACCTCATGATCTAGCCATGGCATGGTGGACCGAGGTGATGAGGTGGTTGAGGGGAGGTAGGGTACCAACACCCTATAATGACAAGTTTTTCTTCTGGTGGCAACAACAGGTGATATCTCTAGAGGACTACCCTTATGAAAGGATTGACTTTAGAGGAGATCTAGACATGCCATTACCACCAAGTTCTTCCTACAGAGACATGGGTATGCAATTATTTTTTGAATATTTCATTTTTTTGTATTTTTGTATAAGAAAAAAAATATATATTTTTTGGATGATGTCAAGTACTAATTAAAACATGTATGTTATGCAAATGTGGGTCTGTGACAGCCAGACAGACTTCCATGACACCGATGTAGGCACTGGGGGGATGAGCTAGTGGGAGGATACGTAGATAGAGTGATTGAAAACATGCATGGAAACTTGTCTCATTTGATGCAAAGAATTCCCATGGTTTAGGTAGAGGATATACCAGAGGCAATGCAATGAAACATGGTATGTGTCCACCGTGCTTGGGTGTGACTCTTCCGATGTCTCAAAAATGTTGTACTATGCTATCATGACACTCATATGATGCCACAGGCGTAGATGTCATGATTAGTGTATTGATCTCCGGTATATGTATTTTGAGGGTGTGAGCCTCAATTTTGTACTACAACACCATATTTTTTGGAGGGTTGAAATATAAAAATAGTGACCTTTGACTTTACTTATATTACAATGTGTACATTGGTGAATGTGTTTTCTTTTCTTTAGTTATGTGACAAATTCCAATCTATAACATAATTATCGTATGCATCAGATACATAATTAGAACTTCTAGGTATGTGATGATAAGTAATAAAATCAAAATGTTGTTCCAAAAGTCACACTCGTAGGAATCATTGGAGTAGAGAAGGGTCTCACACATGGTAATTGTTGTTCAAATGACATACTACTAACTGGGAGTCTAGGAAAACTTCTAAAGAACTAATGCCATTTGAAATGACATCGCATAAAAGCTCTATAGCGATGCTATATTCGACCACATTATTCATTGATGGCCCTAGGAAAACACCACCTAAAGCCAAGTTCCATGTATGACGATTGGCCCTGTCTACAAATCCTAAGTAGACCGAAGACTCCATTGACATATGCCAACCAAGGGAAAACTCGATAAGAAAGCTAAAGAAGAAAAGAGGAAAATATATATACACTAAAATACATTAGTATATAAAGAGTGACACCCAAACTTGGGTTCAAGCATAGTATCTTTTCAAGTAGATCCTATTCCGGGGCTCAGCCAACATATTCCCTTCATAATATTCTAATTCATAGGCTCCTTTTTCTAAGACAGATCACATGATATAGGGACCATGCCACATGGGTTTGAACTTGCCTACCCCCAATGGTTCTTTGGCTTGGTCATACAAGAGGACCAAGTCAGCCTCAACATACTACTGAGGACAGACAGACTTATCATACTGGACCTTGACACATTGTTTATTCACCTTGATAGTCATAGAGGCATCATGACACTTCTCATCTAGACTCTATAGGTGCATGAGGCATTGTTCGATATTGGAAGTGTCAGGTAGGAGCGTAACTTCCAATATAAGAGAAGGGATTTCAAATTCAATGGGTAGGATCGACTCCACACCATGTACTAACTGGAAAGGAGAAAAACTAGTGGAAGTCTTAATCGAGTTTTGGTATGCCCAAAGCATAGGGTAAAGCATGATATGCTAGTTGGATATTCTCTGGATGACAAGTCCATGGCCTCTACTTGTCCATTTACCTAGGGGTAGTAAGGGGAAGAATGAACATGTTTAAACTCCATTTTTTATGTTAATTCTTCCATCATTTCATTATGAAAGTGACTGACATGATTAGTGACAATATCACTCGGGATTTCGAACCTGGCTATAATTTGATTGAACATGAAAAATGTAGCAGTCTTACCATCGTATTTAACTATAGGCATGGCCTCAGACCAATTAGTAAAGTAGTCTATGACCACGATAATATGTTTATTCCCCCTAGTTGAAGTTGGGTTGCAATCCACAAAATCCACCCCCCACTTGGTGAAGGGATCAATGGTAATGGTTGGGTGAAGAGTGGTTGAATGTGAGCACATCTTTCGAGTGAACACCTGGCAGGGGTGACACTTCTTGACCTCTTTGACACAATCTTTAAAAATAGATGGCCAAAAATAATCGGCTCACAATTTGTTTTGTGTTTTCACAAGCCTGGATAGATGACCACCACAAGCCCCACTGTGAAATTCATTAAGACCATACTCAACTTATTCGTGAATTAAGAAACAACACAAGATATTATCTACTCCTTGACAATACAAATTTTAACCGATGATAAGGTAGTTCTTAGCTTGGTATTGTATGCGTCGTTGGTCATCTCTCAAAATATGTTGAGGAAACTTCAAGGTTTGAATATATATCACAATATCTCCATACCAGGGGTCTAACGACGATACAAGGAAAATGTGTTCATCTGAAAAAGAATCAACATGAATAACATCCTCATCCAACCAAGGGAAGTCTGATATTAACTCGAAAAAAACTAGTGATTTCTTGGATTTCGCCAAGGAAAAATCAACATAAAACTCTTGTAAGATGACAATCCATTTTTTATATTTCCCCCCTATGATACACCTAGTAAGGATGGGTTGAAATGGATTGACATCGAAAACCATAGTAGTTTTTCAAAGAAATATATAGTTTCGTAATTGTTGAACCACGTGAACTGCAGACAAAGATAACTTCTCAACATGAGAATAATTGAGTTCAGTGCCAACTAAGTTTTGACTAAGATAGTAAATGATGTGCTCACGGATCTCATCATCGTACTAAACTAAAACCATACCAATCTTCCCTTTGGATGTGACGATATAAATAAAGTAATCTCTATTATAGTCTGGAGGCTTCAGCAGAGGCATCGATACCAGGGATTTCTTCAAAGCATCGGAGGTATTCTGGGCTCACTCATCCCAAATAAAAAAGGTGTCCTTCTTCAAGAGATGCATGAAACCCTTAGTAATATTGGCATAGTTTACTATAAACCGACGTAAAAATTTATCTTTCCCCTGTAAACCTTGAAGCTGAAAAATAGTGCGTGGGGGAGGCAATCAAAGTATTGCCTCAACCTTTAATGGATCTACCATGATCCCAGTCTCTTAGACTAAGAATCCTAGAAGATGACCTGATCTAATGCAATAGATGTATTTATGAGGGTTCAAATGGATGCGGTAAGAGTGACATCTCTCAAAAAGTAGTCGAAGGTGGTTAGAGTGATCCACTCTCTTGCAGGAGTGAGCAGCAAGATCACCGTTATAGGCTTAGACTATATGCTCGAGATCATGCAATGCGAAGGTCATAGCTCGTTGGAAGGTTGCTACGGCGTTTTTAAGGCCAAATTCATTTTCTATTATGCGAAAGTATCCTAAGGAAAAATAAATGAAGTTTTATTTTGATCCTTGGGCTTAATCTGAATTTGGTTGTATCCTGAAAATCCATCCATAAAAGAAAAAACCTTGCTTCCCGCACACTCATCAAGAATCTGATCAATGAAGGGTGTCAAGAAGTTGTCTGTAGGATAGTCCTTATTCAGGTCTCAAAAATTCATGCATACATGGATGGTTCCTTTCTTCTTACAGGATTCAATATCCATTTAGTAAATTGAACTAGGTAGATAAAGTCATCATTAAGCAGTTTTTCCACCTATGCATTAATAGCAGGGGCCTTCCTAGGATTGATAGCTCTAAGTTGTTGTCGAATAGGTTTGGAATCTGGGTAGATTTTAATCTCATGTTCAA
>JASDQU011104590.1:10863-23539 GCA_032191745.1 Picea mariana
GGAGGAAATCAAGGGACAATCCCCTCAATATCTGAAGGTAGTTGGGTTTGAATCTTGGATCAAGGCATGATATTAGGGAGGATCCTCAACTGAAGGAGAGGAATCCTCAACTTATCCCAAAGATCTCTCAAGTGGTTAGGCCTCTCCAAGATTATATAAAGAGGCCTTCTCATGGTGAAAGGTACATGAAAAAGATTGGAGGTATGGAACCTATGATCTCATAGGAAACATACAGAATATAGTGGAGATTATTTGAGAAAAGGGGTTGGACAAGGAGAACTAGAAGAAGCTACTGCACCTTCATCAAAGGATTGTAAGTACTTTTACTTGTTCTCATCAATATATCAATTCTTGACCTGTTTTTTTCAAATTTATGCTTGTTCCACATGAGTTTGTCTGTAGTAGATGGATCTATATTTGAGGTAATATCAGTAGAGTAGGAATTCCATTGTATCTTTGTTTGTTCTACAGGACCTATCAAGGAGCTCAGGATCGAAGCTTAGCTTGTACTTTGCAGGGACAAATGTCGCTAATAAAGTACATATCTTTCTTCTTCTCCTTCGTATGTTAGCTTGATTATATCTAAAAGGATGTCAGAACCATCTTAGATGAGAGGGCCTCTACTTGTGTCATGTATTTATCATGTTAGAAAAGTTTAAAATCACCTGCACTTAACAAATCCCCAACGATTTTACGTGCATTTGATGGACCAGGTTTTCATCCCCATGGGATTTTACAGTCCCTGCCCATCTAGTTGGGTGGCAAAACCATCACTGTTGATGTCAAGGTGGTTGATGCTCCTCTCGATTACAACTTATTACTTGGAATAAGTTGGTTTTATGCTATGACTGTTGTTGCCTCATCAGTGTTTCGATGTGTACAATTTCCTCATCAAGGAAAAATTGTCACTGTTGATCAGTTAGATTTCTTCACAACCGACGCTCGCGCTCCTGCTACCAACAACATTCCTTTCTTGGGAGACCACAAGATCACGTATGAAAGTGTTGGTGTTGGCTTGCTAAAATATTCTAGCCTTATGGGTACCTTCCCTACACCACTTCCACCGACTACACATCATATTTCCATTGTCGATATGATTTTGACCACGGCTTACCAATATTTGGAATCATCCGACCCTTGGATTGTATGTATTCCATTGGAATTCGATGCACTAGGTGACACCATGCCACTTAGTCCAACCGAAACATCATACGTTTCTATCCAGTCCACTTCTCCCTCTTCGGATGACCAACATATATTTGCACCCGATAGTTACTCGATGCCATCACGGTTAAGTTCCTTGTTGTCTGCGATCGACTACATTTCCCCAATTTTTCCCTCTGATGACTCTATTATGGAAATGCTTAGCATTGACAAGCTACCTCAGGATGGTAACCATCATTGATCCTCTTTTCTTCCCCCTTGTGAAGAGATTTAGGAAGATATACACTTTATCTCCCCTCCCGATGTTGATTTTCCATCATCTCCCATACCTTCAACCTCCGATGATTTGGATCTGGTAGTTGACTGGTGATATCTTCGATAGGGCTATTGGAGCCTGATCTCCTTACCCCTGTCATGACCCTTGACATTTGTTCCTTCCAAATTGATTTTCTTCCATCCAGTGAAGACCTCTTGGAAGCCATGACTGAGTTTTGCCCCTTGACATGGTGTCCTTCCAAAGTGTTATTCTCTTGGAAGCCATGATCAAGGAGAGTCCACGAGTACAATTTCTCTTCTCTGTAGAAAGCTCATTAAAAAATGAAACAGAGGTCATGAGCATAGTTTTCCTCTCTGTGGAAAGATCGTTAAAAAATGAAACATAAGATTTGAGCATAGTTTTCCTCTTTGTAGCAAGCTCATTAAAAAAATGAAACAACAATCTGGGGATTGAACCCAGAGACCTGAGCATAGTTCTTTTCCTGTGTCAAGCTCATCAAAAAATGAAACAATCACCTCTTTTGAACCTTCATTTCATCCACCCTTATCCTTTTTCTCCATATGGTAGAGAAATTGGTGACAACCTCAAAGTTGGTGAATGAATTGAAGCTTGGAGGGCATGTCTCCAACCTTTGATGATCATTCTGGAGCTAAGTGACTAGCTTTCAAGCTGGGGGCATACCGAGCTTAGTCTTTGTTCTTTCTCGTGCTTGTAAATACATGAGAATGAAATTGGGTAAACTTTTATCTCTTTTTTGGACTCGCATGGTTACATGAAAAAGGCACCCCTGGAGTCATCTTTAAGCTCTTTTCAGACTCTCTAAACATGAAAAGATTTTTGAGTAATCTTACTTCCTTTCCCACCCGTTAAAAGATTTGAAAGGGCATCTTTCGAGTGATAATTTATCTCTTTTTCGGCCTCGCGAGACTAATGTTACGAAAAAGGACAACATTGGAGTCGTCTTTAAGTTATTTTCAGACTCTCTAAATATGAAAACCACTGATTTTACCTTCTTTGGACTCGTTAAACATTCATACATTGAAGGGATCATATGAGACTGAACCCTTACTTCTTCCAGTTCGTTAAACAAAGGAAGAGGGACTTACCGAAGGTGAGTCATATCGAGCATGTGTTACCCTCCTCGAGCTCATTAAATTAAAAAGAGGTACTCATCTATTTGGATGGAGGGAAAATTGAAACAAACAAGATGAGCAGTTTTTTTGAGAACACTATCAGTAACTCTTGCGGTTGCCCTTGAACATGACACTTTGTCTTTGCATGCATTTTAATCCCCTGAACCTCTGCACTGAGCCAATCCTCTAAATTTCTGTTACTCCTTTGGGTCACCCGATGAAAGTCACCGTATCCACTGCATCATCGAGTTTTGGTCCATGTCATGTTTCTGTTGTTGTGCCTTAGTGTTCAAGGGAAGTATCTGCCTCAAAAGTCAGCAATCACAAATATCTTGTTTCAATACCCATGTCAGTCCATGTTCGTTTGATCCACCAATTACATCTCTATGTCTGTTTCATGTCATTGATGCGGGATACATCAAGGCCCTCCTTCGACGTGTCTGTTCCTGTCGACTTCAGCACATTATCCAGGAACTAGACTTAGAAACCAGTAGTACCTTGGGACCTACATGCCTCAATGGCAGACCTCCTCATGTTCGACAGTGGGTTTACATCATTGACCCATGATCGAGTGATTCCACGGATGTTCGATTTCAGCTCATCTATTCACATTCGTCGGAATGTACTAGAGTACCTTGGGAATCATTGACATNTGCCATGTTTGACATCAAGACATCTATTCACATGGTTAGATTCGTACTACATCGGGATCGGTAAGAAGACCTTGGGTTGAGTTTTCACTCTTACGTATGCTTTGCCCAGGTTGTGAAGGAGTTCTCTTGAACTGTGACACATATACTGTTACATAGATCCACTTTGTATTGGTCGTGGCTATGTCTTGTTGTCTCATAGATCCACTATGTATTCTTCATGGCTACGAACAATTCAGGTCATAGGAGTATAGATCCACATTGTATCTTTAGTGGCTATACCTTTTGTCAATATAATTATGGATCCGCAGTGTATTTTATGGCAGCCATACCTAAAAAGTCTTTATCACTCAAGCATAGGTATGCCTGCCTTGGGTTTGAAACATGTCATAATATTTGTTTGATGGTTGTGTGCAGATTTTTCTAGTTTCTCTGTGTCCATACCCTTGCTCAAAAAATTCTACAAAGTATTTTAGTCATCATCGTCTTCTAACTTCATACTTTGGGGGGCAATCTATTACACATCAAAATTACTCACTTCAATAGTGTCACAAGTGTCGTCATTACAAGTGTTGTAAGTGTCGCATCTTGTCCGAAAGTGTCTCATATTGACCAAAAGTGTTGCAAGTTTTGCAAACATCATACTACCATCTTGCCTATGTCGTGCCTCTGATGACATCACAAAGACACTTAAGACACCTCAAAGACTAGTTTTGAAGAAGATAAGTCACTTGACAGGGAGTACAAACCTTTTGCCACTGAAAGAACCAATCAAAAATGGATTTTGGAGAGGAGCACTCCCCTACCCACTGTCAGGGAGTGCTAGTGCTCCTTGGGCCTCTTTGGGGGAGTGTTTGAGTGCCCTGTGCACCCTTTTGGGGGAGCGCTACCCTTTTTGAGCGAAATTTTGGTTTGTTGGAGGAAATCAAGGGACAATCCCCTCAATATTTGAAGGTAGTTGGGTTCAAATCTTGGATCAAGGCATGATCTTAGGGAGGATACTCAACTAAAGGAGAGGAATCTTCAACTTATCCCAAATATCTCTCAATTGGTTGGGCCTCTCCAAGGTTATATGAAGAGGCCTTCTCATGGTGAAAGGTACATGAAAAAGATTGGAGGTATGGAACCTATGATCTCATAGGAAACATACAAAATACAATGGAGATTACTTGAGCAAAGGGGTTGGACAATGAGAACTGGAAGACGCTGCTACACCTTCATCAAAGGATTGTAAGTAATTTTACTTGTTCTCATCAATATATCAATGCTTGGCCTGTTTCTTTCAAAATTATGCTTGTTCCACATGAGTTTGTCTGCAGTAGATGGATCTATATCTGAGATAATCTCAGTAGAGTAGGAAGTCCATTGTATCTTTTTTTGTTCTACAAGACCTATCAGGGAGCTCAAGATCAAAGCTTAGCCTGGACTTTTCAGGGACAAACGTCGTTAATAAGGTACATATCTTTTTTCTTCTCCTTTATATGTTATATTTAGATATAAAAGGATGTTAGTGTCCATGTTAAGCACTTTTCTGTCTTGGCCTTAGGAGTCTAGAGACCAAGAGGGAATCCACTTGTCCACAGGGGGATTCACCTACAACAGTTGGTAACAGAAAACATGCTCTGTCTTACAACTTCTCACATCCGGTTGAATGTCTGTGGAAAGCATAGGTGAGTGAAAGGTTGATGCAAGATGCTTATCCACTTCCTCTTTGTCTRCTCTGATAATGTCATYYAGTTGAAGGCAAGAAATCTCTTCATGTATATCAATGAATGGGTGCTTCTCCCTAACATGCTTCTCAGTGTCTTCTGTGGGCCCAGGATGGATGATTTCCACCCAATTATTTTCCTCAATGAATAAAGGAAAAAGATCTATAGTATGGTCTTAGAAATCCTTCATATCCACATCGAAATCCGATTCATAGCTGTCATACACAGACTGGCTGCTCCACAAGTCAACAAAATGTAAGGTAGGGATCTGCTCTTATTCATCTGAGTACTCATCAAAGATGGGTGAGCGCATAACTCTTTTATCTTGCAAAGAAAAATGAGCAACCTCTGGATTCTTCTCTTCAATCCTAGGTGAAAATACATCATGGGAAACCTCTTGAAGGAAAAGAGAAGAATCCTCCTCCACAACTATCTCTTCTTTTACAACTGAGACAACAGGTGAATCAGGGGAAGAATATGATACATATATGGCCATGAAATCATAAACACTATCAACACTCATATCTGGAAGGCCTTCTTCTTGGGAAATAGAAAGAGAAAAGCCTTCATCCACATTTCAAAATACTCACTTCTATCCTCACTTTCTCTTTCAATTAGATCTTCACCAGATTCATCACACGAGGAAGACTCTATCATCTGCTGGATGTGGAATGCAAACTTCTTACAACAGTCATACAAAATAAGATGAGACGGGTAAATCTTCTCGTAATATGAATTAAAATAATCATGAAAATCCTTCAAAGAATGGATACTACCAACAGGGAAATATTGACACCATTCACGAGCATCTTCCTCTAAAGAAAATTTGAACATCTTGATCAAGACATCATCGTGAAAGAAGCCATGTTCAAGAATGCATATATGAAATTTTAATAATTTCTCACCAGGATGGTCATGCTTTCTTCCTCTGAATCTTGGAAGATAATCATCCCATTCATTTATAGCCAACACTGGATGTGGATAACCAACAATGGCTAAGAAATTGAAGGGGGAAAATCTCTTGGCCAGGATATCCTCCATAGCCTTTTGATTTGTCTCCCTTCAGTGGAGTCACCAACAAATTCTTCATAGTGGATTTTCCATGGTGAAAGATAATCAGTCAAAATTATGTGTCTATCTTTAGTTCACCATCGAAAATTGGTTCTCTACAATGTCGTTCTTCCCAGGGAGATTTTCAATCTGGGATAACAACAAAAATCCTTCTTGAGAAAGATTTCCTTTTTTAATAATCCTCTCTGGGTCAGCTTCAAGTGTAGCCAGAGATAGCTGTGGAGTATACCTCGTGTGTCTGCCCTTCGGAGCCACCACTGAAATAGTGGAGTCACCAGGTGCAAGCTGCAATCTTCAATGGTATTGATATCAGATGCACATTCATAATCATAGCTTCTTTGTCATTCTATCCTAGGGAAATGTCTTCAAAATGTTCCCCAACAACGGTGCCATAAATGTTAGCACTAGAATTCAACCTCAGATTGCATATAAGGTAAGCCCAGTACCCATTAGTTTATACAGTAAATGTAAATGAGTTTTAAGAGGCCAAATGGAGAATACTCAATGAAAATAACGTTCTAACTCAAATATATGGACTGGTATGCGCAAACAATTGAGTCTTGGATCAATTTCAATCAGTAAGTTCGAGTAAAGGTGAGTAGGAGGAAGACTTTGGTGATAAAAGTGTAGAGGTATATCATGAACATCATGCCTTCCAATAGCCTAAGGAAGAAAAACTTAAACACAAGATCCTCTTGGATTCAAATTTCAAGGAAATTGAAAGAAATCATAACAACATTATAATCAAACATCCATCATAATACAGTCACAACAATCCATGTGAATTAGTCAATCATGAACTCTCTCAATATCATAGGCAAATAAGATGGAGTAAGAAAGCTGACTTAGATTAATCAAGAAGTCTCAAATCAATACATAACCAAAGAACCAATGTTCTTCATCAAAATATTATAATAGCAGGGAGCCTAGCTCAACCATTCGACCTTTAAAAAAATATGATAACTAACTACTTATACTTAGAACTGCTGCAACCACCAGGAGTGTGATCGGACCATTGCATTCAAAATTTTCAATTGATGCCTTCTCTGTCAGACTGTGCAGGAATTCTTACGTCAGACATGAGCCCGCCTCAGTGCGGGCTCTACGAAAAAATTCGTCCACCAGGGAGCTTTGGACTGACAATCGACCCCCATGACCCTTCTCTCCAAGCATTCCATTTATGGGGTGAGATGAGGTCTCAACCGCCACCCCCATTTCCATTAACAACCTTCATCGAGATCAGGACGAGGCCTGGCACCCATGAATGTTCCAGGTGGTGCCCATGACTTCTTCGAGTCAATCTCGACACCTAGAGGCGAAGCAGATATTGTTCTGTGACCAAATACGTGTGCTTTCAGCCTTTGGCGCAACTCCTCTCCATCGCTCCTGTTGGATTTGGAAGTCACTCTTGGATTGCGGCAGGAGAAGAGACCAACGCCCATCAGTTTATGTCACGAATAATTTAATGGGGTGATCAGATGGATAGAGGCCCAGGAAGATATCGCTCTAACTTAGAAAATCAGGCCTGGTATGTAACAAAAAAAGAGGTCTTGATCTAACTTCAGTCATTGGGTTGATTATAAAATGAGCAAATGGAAGAGTTGGTAAGAGGAGTGAGCAAGACTGCCTTGGGCATCAGGCCTTTTGACAACTTGAAGAGGAAAAACTTAGAACACAAGATCCTCTTGGTTCAAAGTTTTGGGGAACTGAAAGGTGACTTGACTGGATCTTCCAATTCCAAGTCATTCAGCATTGAGAAAATACAAGAACTGATTAGAAACAATGCAACTATTGCAGTGATCCAACATACATAATCCTATAATGGCGCAACTTGACTGGATCCTCCAATTCCGAGTGATTCTAACACAGTGTAAACAGAGAGATGGAAAGAGGCTAACATTCATAAGGCAAGAAGTCTCAAGTCCCAATACATAACCAAAGCAACCAGTGCTTCATCAAAACTTTACAATCGGGAGCCTAGCTCAACCATCCCTCTTACAAAAATACAAAAACTGAGTAAATATAATTCTAAACCTTCTCCCAACAGAGGCATCTTAGAACTTCTAGGCCGTGGTGTCTCTTCAGTCAAATCTAGCCTGAACTCCTTCGTCAGATGTCACCTTAACTTTGCATGGCCTTTGCAGGGGGGGTAGTTGAAACATTAAAGGCTAAAATAACATGTGTAGACTCCTCTAGTCAGATGAGAACTCGACATGGCTTCTTTGGAGAAAACCAACATATAGGACCATCTCGGGCAGACTGCCTGTCGGAACCTCCATGCTTTTTATTTAATGAGTGAGCCGAGGTTTCAACTACCTCCATCCACCTTCATTTATTTTTAGCAAGGACCAAGATCGAGGTCGAGCTGAACTGGTCTTTGGAGAACGCGGCGATCCCTATTGCAGCTAAACCCGACACTTTATCCCTTTGCACAGTTCTTTCTATCACCCCAAGTGACCACGGGCTGTGACCCTGTGCCTATATTCAAAGGAACTTTCAGGATTTCACGTTTCGACGATTCTAAAATGCAGTGGAAGGAGGATACCCTCTGTTCTCTCGAATTCCCAGTAGCCGAAATGGCTTGATCGTGCGCCACATGTCCCATTGGATGGACGACCTAGATCACTTCTCAAATGTGGGACCACCTCTGGCCTGGGCCCTTTCGGTGTTTCGGGCTTCGGGGTTCTGAAATGCAGTGGAAGGAGAAGACCCTCTGTTCTCTCGAAGTCCCAGTAGCCAAAATGGCTTGATCATGCACCATGTGTCCCATTGGATGGACGACCTAGATCAGTTCTCAAATGTGGGACCGCCTCTGGCCTGGCCCCTTTCGATGTTTTGGGCTTTGGGGTTCTGAAATGCAGTGGAAGGAGGAGACCCTCGGTTCTCTCGAAGTCTTGGTAGTCGAAATGGATTGATCGCACGCCACGTGTCCCATTGGATGGATGGCCTAGATCACTTCTTGATCAATGGTCCTGGTTCTTTCGGGATTTCGTGCACCGGGGATAAATGTTGCAAGGAGGAGAGACCCTTGTATGTTGAAGTCCCGATAGCCAAAATACCGAAATGGCTTGATCGTTTCATGAGTTTGGCCATAGAAGATGAGCTCAGGCGCTTGACCATGTGCAACTCTGTGACCCAAACTTACCCGATGGTCGTCGATCTGCCCCATCTGTGGATCCTCACCGTTGAAAGACAAAGTGCCTGCTTGCTTGATTTTAAGCCCGAAATGGACCTCTTCTATGTGCTGCGCTTGGCGCTCATGACTGCGGCCTTTGAATAAAACACATTTGATGGGTTTTAAACCCCATTTTTATGCATTTACACCAAGGACCTAAAATCGGAGAGAAACACCCCTCTTCCAAGAATTGGCGCTAATAGCTCCATCTTAAATGTGACCTAGGGCCATGACCCTACGCAATTGCGTGATTGTGGGTGCTACCAAGGGTGGTATGAAAGATAACTACTTTTGTCCCCACAATTCACCATGAACTGCCATGCATCCCTTTCTAAAGCCACGGTTCCAATTGCGGCCCGCCCCTGAGATTTTAAAATGTATGCACCTTTCGACCCTGCAATTTGGCATGACCATTGATCTTGTGATCTAAGATTAGGCCCTCTAATCAATGGCTCAGCTCTGGCGCTTTTTATATTGACGGATAATATCTTCCCCTTCAAAATAATGGTCGAGATTTTCTTCATGGATCGGCCTTCAGAAATTTCAATTATCAAACTCCATTTGTCTTTTGTTTCTTTTATCTGGATCGAAGGATCTGGCAATGCGTGGCTCCTACTAATCGACAACTCAGATTATCTTTGGGCGCTTTGACACTTCGACCACTTCGGGCTTTTTCCCTTTGGGACTTTGTAATGTTTCTCATTTTAAAACTCCCGGAGTGAGAGATTTGATGACGCGTGGCTCTTGCTAATCAACGAATGAGATCTATTTTGGGACTTCAGCCACTTCAGAAAATTTGGTTCTTTGGTGGCTTCAACTCTTCCGGTCTTCAAGACTTCTAAGCATTTCTCATTTCAAACATCCCGAAGCTCATTTACCCGAAGGCTTGGATCGACTGCCACCTGACCCCTTTAAGATCAACGGTTCATAATCACTTCAGGGCATTTTGATCTGGTACTATACTTCATGAAAGTTGGCACTACCAAATACCCATGAGTTGCTGATATGGACTATTCTGGGAATATTCACTGTTGAAAGATTAAAAATGCCTTCTGCTTATGCTTCAATCTCAAAACAAACTGCTAAGAAAGCTACGCTTTGTATTCATGGCTACGGCCTGCACAATCAAGTATTTGGATGACTGGCTGTGAGCTGAGAAAACGGGGAGACCAATGACTAAAACATAGGATGCGAGTGCTCTCCCTTGGAGAAAACAAAGGTGCTTGGGGCCAATATTTCACTCGGGTAAGATATTTAAGGAAAACTAGGGCACACAAATGAACAAGGGAAAACAAAGAACGATTTACAACCGAATGGGGAAAAACTTAAGATTTGGTCTGAGAAAAGGATATAGATGGGGCAAGACTACAGACTCGGGTATATCGACACACACCTATGGCCCTTGAAAACCCTATGTGATAACAGGGCTCAATATAACCAAGTCGGGTTCTTTATAAATTTATTGCAGAGAGGTAACGAAAGTGTGTTTAATCTTTGAAAACACAGAGAGATCATAATATTTTTACCTCCGAAAATCACCGAGAAGAAACCACGGGTAAATATAATCTTGGAAGAAAATGGAACCATGCTCCTTTGAAACCACCATAGTCTTTCAACTTATAGACATAAAGAGAATGCCTGAGTAGAAACAAGGCAATTCGAGCTCAACAACCCATGCACACATAGATGCGTCTAAAACTTTATTGCAGAGAGGAAACAAGATTTTATTTAACAATGAAGAGTCCTTCAAGACATAGAGAGACCATGTCTCTTCGCAACACCCAAGAGGTTGATAACCTTTGAAAAAATTTGATAGTGAGGCTCACAAACATAACAGTCGACCATTATAACAAAGATGAGAGGAGCGAGTGTTAAAAATATTGTGAAAAGAATGCCAGAGCACAGCTTGTATCCATTCGATACATACACATGACTCCATTTAACATTCTGGGTAACAAAATATTGGACTATGTAACTTTCAACGATAATGACAAGCCATAACAAACAATAGCTCGAGCTCGACCAAACAAAGCAATAATAATACCACTGTCAACAATTGCATCACAACCTAGAGAATGAGCCACAACAATGACCGAGACGAGAAAGGGGTGACAACAAATGATACCCAGACTGATGGTAAAACCCCACAACAATAAAACTCAGAGCTCATTGCACCATTTTTATCATTTTCCACAGAGAATCATCATAAAAACCCAAGACGACTGAATTCATTTCTATCAATAACCAATGCGCAAACTTTACAAAGTAGTAACACCTATTACTTTTCTTCAAAATTCCAACATTCCATAGTAATCACAGAGAACACCATAACACATCATTGATACTCAATCGAAACTCAAGAAAAAATAAGAACCCATTCAATACTGAGCCACCATTTGATTCATAATACAGAGAGTCCATCATGGATGGAAAGAAAAGAGCCATACCTATGAAAAATTGCTTCAATGAGGAGTTGGCCTAAGTTTTCCCTTTCAAAACCTGAAATCATGGAACTTCCATAACCAACAAAAAAAAATGAAACTATGTGTTGGCACAGGGGAAGACCCAGGGTTCAACGCTACAAAAACGCACCGACAAATCCCTAACTATTGACCCTTTCAGCAACACCTGTGAAGCAGATGAAGTCTCACTCGAGGTAGAGGCAAGGGTGTTTGCAAGACTCTGATGTTTGCAACCTTACCTGGGACACAGATCTATGATTGTACTACTTAATAAAGCACTTGGCACTGTTAGTTCTACAAGATCTAATCATTAATCACTTCCCTGATAGAACAGAGCTTTGCAACATCCACACTGTTATACCATACTTAAGAACTTAACATCAATAGATAGGTCAGATCTAGCAGATCAAACACCAAGCACATTCATATGGATCAGATCTAATATTCTCACATATCGTTAGCACTAAGAATAAGTAGATGTATCCAATCATTTCAAAGCACTTAGCAAAAGAAGACATAAACAGATTAAGATAAGCATAAAACAAGACAACACAACGTTTACGTGGTTCACCCCCACCCTAGGGCTACGTACACCAACTCTTCTTCTTTATTGTCTTTAGTCAACAGTTATAGGCACAAAGCCATCAAAACCCTTACTCCACACAGGACAAAAGATTTACGTAGCTTTCAAGATCCTTCTTCCTTGCGTTACAACACTAAGCCATCTATAGTCTCGCACAAAGACTTGTACTCAGCTCTGCAAGTCTTACACATAATGCACAAAGCCCTGATCACACAGATCCAACCCTTGGCACTTAGCCTAAATCACATAGATATGTTATTCGACTACTTCTTACATTGCATATCCTTCTATTTATACATACAAAATAGGCCTAAACATTGGTAAACCCATGGGCTGACATCCCATTCCCGTTACATATTCCAAAAACCCAAAAATGATCCAAAAGTGGGTCGAGATCCCGTGATCTCCACTTTGTCTTGCGCTTCTCTTTCGACAGGTTTTTGAAGTCCCAA
>JASDQU011104591.1:3919-14654 GCA_032191745.1 Picea mariana
GAATGGTTGAGAAAGGCTCCCTACTACTATAATATTTTGATGAAGTGACTCTGAACTGGCTATGTACTAGATTTAAGACATTTTGGTTAATAGAAATCACCTTCTCTTTCATATTATTTGCTTCTAATTCTAAATGTTCATGCTTTGAATGATTCACATGAAAGGTTGTGGTGATGTTGTGGTGGATGTTTGATCATTATATTATCATGATGTTTATTTAGCTTCCTTGGTTTCTGAATTCAAGAAGATCTTGTACTAAGAAACTTTCTTCCTTAGGATTTTTTGTAGACCTGATGTTTGCAGTAGCCCCTACATTCTTCTTATTCAAGTCTTCCCTCTATTCATACTCACTCCCCAATACTGACTAAATTTATCCAAGACCTTGATTTTTGTTGCATGCTAGCCCTGTTTTTTGAGTTGTAACATTATCATTTTGAGTCTTTTCCATTTGACCCTTTAAAACACTCTTACATTCACATATAACTTGATGGGTAAGGGGATTTCCTTCCATGAAATATGAAGGTGATTCCTAGTGCTAACAGTATGCACAAAGCCTCTAGCTCCACACTAAGCCGATTCTACTAGGTCTCTTCACTAATTCCTTCTTACATCGCCTAGATATCTATTTATACATTACAAATGGGGTCTAAACATGGGTAAACCCATGGGCTGACATCCCATACCCATTACATAAATCCTAAACCCAAACATCCTACAAAAGGGGGTGAAATCCTGCGATCTCCACTTCGCCTATGGCTCCATATTCGACTAGCCTGTTGAAGTCCCCAAAATTGGTCAAACATGACCAACATTTCCACAAAAATTGGTCAAGGGCCAACAGGCCCCCAACACTCACATGTGACTCATCCCAAGTCACTCTGATCTTGGTAACTCTGCTTTGAAGGCCTCAAGATTGGCTTGAGATACCTCAACCTACTGCTTCACCAAAGCCTCCTGCTCAACAAAGTCTTGAATAAATTTCTCTGTCACTCGTCCTTCCAAGCATTGTTCCACCGTGGTGACTACTTGTTCTAGTTGTGCACCTTGTCCTTCAATATCCTCAAAAAGTATGCATGCTTCATCCTGCATTGGCTGGAGCCTCTGGGTCACTTCCATGACTTTACTCTATATGGCATGGACCTATTGTTGAACCATGCATTGTTCCTGTGACCTTTTCATCCTCTCGACTTGTGACAGTAGCTTCAACTGTGCTTGCACTTTTTTTTCCTGTTTCTTTTCCTCTTGGAGCTGTGACTCCAATGTCCTTAGTTCAGGGTCCTCTACAAGGCGCTCGTAGGTCTACACACTTTGGCTACTAATTTTCTTGCATTCCAAGGCCAAATCCTTGATTATCTCAACTGCGCTCCTGGCAGTTTATTCTCTCTGATCTCACACTTCCTGCAGAGTCCTTGGAATGGCTTGTAGTTCTAGTTCTGCTATTCGTGCTTGGAGCTGCTAAATGGCTTCAATGAGCTTCCCTACTTGGCTCTCCACTGTGTCTTCTTCTATCTGTGCGAGGCCCAACACAGAGAGAAGTTATCTAGTGACTACCTCCTTGACTCCCATATTCTCCATGAGAAGTTGTTCTTCCTCCTTAAGGATCTGCGCTCTATCCTCTACAAACTTCTCCTAGAGGTCATCTTTTTCTTGTTGCACAAACCGACATTGCTCTATGGATTCCTCCTTTTCTTGCTTTAGGGCCTCTATGGCATGTTATTTTTCCTCCTGGACATGATGAAGGCAAGCCTCTGTCGAGTCTACTAGTATGCGTAGTTGAGAAGACTCATCTCCTACTTCTATATCCCCTGCTGACAATGACATAGTAGGCACTGCGCGGCTTGAATAAAGAGCATGTTGTACCCCTTTGAGCTCTGCCTCGATCCTATAAAACATTGTCTCCTGTTTGGCTTTGCTTCGCTAAAATATGTCCTCTGAGGTATCTGATACAATGGAAACGATAAGGTCAATGTCATCCACCATTAGCACAGTGTGGAATGGGGGTTTATTGGATTTTGACTTCTTCCACAATGAAGGTTTATTCGGGGAACCCTTTATTTTCTTGTATGTTTCTGTCTCTGTCATGGGATCTTTAGGAAGTGTTACTTCACCCTACTTTTTCTTGTCTTCTTCCCCTTCATCCTCTTCTTTGTCTACTTCATCACCTCCTCCCTATTTAGGTGAATCTGGTGTAGTTTCCTTTGATGCACTGCTTAATTCCTGTGCCTCTTCCTTCTTTTTCTTCCTGCTACTACTAGGTGCATCATATTGTTCACGAGTGACTATAGGAATTTTTATGAGGTCAGGGTCAGATAGTTCTTTCTGGTCGACCGATACAAAGAATTTTGTAGGGCATTCCTTGGTTATTTCTTCCATGTCCTCCTCTATGAGTTTGTAATAGAACTGGAGCTCTTCTTTGTGTTCATCTTTGCGTGCAGTGATATAGATAAAGTGCATGTCTACGTGGAACTTCATGATTGGCCTAAAATGATGTAATGTGTTCAACGTCATGTGAGGGAAAGACTCAATGGCCCTTTTCTACTGTATATAATAGGTGTGAAAAACCACATTTGACTGCCATTGTTTTTCCATGTCGCTCGAATACCATAGTGTAGTGAACTTCACACCTAGTGGTTTGGACGGCTCTATTTCAGGGAAGTTCGCTCCTTTTGACATCTCCCAAGCAATCAAGGAAATGAGGATCAACAACCAACTGAAATGGAACTCATAGGCTTGATCCTAAGCTTCGTGACAGGCTTTCTTTAAATCATTGACTAGGTGGCTCACCCAGTTCATTTGCAGCCCTTCAACGCATTTTCTTGCGAGGTCGAGGACGAACCCTGTGACCTACGTTGGCCTATTCTTCCTGACGAGCTTACTAGTGATCAATTGGAAAGATAGGTGCACCTCACCATTCTATATGGAGGATACCTTATAGCCTCACTTTCCCTTCTCCACATCTCCATAGGTGCCTTTTATTGTTTGTTCCAGGGTGTTATCTGCAGCCTTCCCTGGGTAAAATTCCTATGGGTCTGGTGATCCGATGGATTAGCATTGGATCTACCATGATGCACCTATCCAACCATAGGTAACTTCCATGGAAGCATGACAACAACAGTTTAACATATGCATTAGCCTCCTGATGTCTGTCGAAGTGTGGTAACTTCATTACATTGAGGATGGTTGGTCTTGAGATGTCCATGGTCCATGGCTGGGGGATTATCTTCGACTTCTTCCCTTTTGTCTTGGTCAAATGCATGTGTGGTGCGAGAATTCCATAGTTTTTTCTATCTCCCAAGTTGAAGTCACTGATATTAAGCGTCAAAATCCTCTCCAATTGTATTCCTACTACGTGTATCCCCTTCGGGAAGTGCATGGTGATCACTGTGTACTCGAAGTCCCTCAGGGCATTGTCACTGTTATCACTCTGTAAATTCCCAGAGGTTGTTGGAAAGCAGAAGAAACTTACCAGAGGTAACTTTATCCAACCACTTCAAAACTAGGAGCTATCCCTTCCAGTTTCAGAGAGGGATCTCTCTGTAAGATTTAACTTTGTTTTAAAATCAGATATTAAGCTAGCTAAAATATGTAAGACCGAGTTGTTTGTTTTTATAAAATGGCTAAAAGGTCTTATGCATTCATTGGGCTATGGGGTCTGTTTTATAAAGGTAGAGATCAAAGAAAAGATATAAAGATTCTTTTCACAGGGAAGGATAATGCAACTATTGGATTCTTTAGAAATAAAATGATGGACAACAGAAAAAGGCGAGATTGATTAATTATAACCAAGAAGCATTTAAGAATTTCTTGACTACAACATAAGAAGAAAAACACTTGTATCTTTAAAAGCTAGGAACAAAGTACACAAAGGTAAATTCTGCAACTTTAACTCCTTTTAAATGATCAGGTTAGAAAACAAGATGATAACTAAGAGAGATACGCATTCAACCGAGAATAGAAAACTTCATCAACAGATGACACGCAGGAATCCTGTGAAATGTCTCTTTATATTACTAGAATATCTCTTGATAAAAATTACAGTGCTTACAACTTGCTAGGGCATAAAAATCAACCCTCACTACTTCGAAGTTTGAAGTAATTATCACAAAAATTACAAATGACCCTGTCATTAACTCATCAGGATGTCGTAGATTCTAAATCTAACTAACTAGATAACAAGTTGCAAAAATGTAGGAACTGATGATGATCTGTTGTATCTGTCATGCTAATTTTGGGGAAGGTCGTTGGTGAGTCATTCACGTGACATTGAATTCTCTGCATGCTGAGTTGGACTGTACACCTCATCCCTCATTCAATCAATGTGCATAGCTCCTCACATCTTTGCTGATTGGGAATGGTGACTTTGAGCAGTCTTCGGTAGATTTCATCCATTTCTGTATATTTAGCAAAAGTAGGCTTGATGATGAAAATATATTTGATCTCATGTTGAATACTGAGGTCCGGCTGCAAAGTCTCTAGGAATTCCTTGCCTGTGATGCTACCCTGTATATCGGAAAACTTGGAACTGTTCTTGGTCACCGTGGTGATCTTCTGCTTGTATTTAGGGAGGGTCATCAACTTGTCATTTAGGACCAGTAAACCAGGAAGT
Source organism: Picea mariana (assembly GCA_032191745.1). NCBI lineage: Eukaryota > Viridiplantae > Streptophyta > Pinopsida > Pinales > Pinaceae > Picea > Picea mariana. Next base: position 8,526 of record JASDQU011104591.1, read on the forward strand.
CCTTTCTTCTGCAAAACCTCGATCTTGTTGAAAAACCTTTGAACTCCAACCTCTATGTTCTGGGCTTTCTCCTCCAACTATAACATCAATCCACTTTTGGTCAGAACTCTTTTGACTTCGAGGATAGTTTCCATTATGTCTTCAACTTTCAGGTTTTCTAACTCTTCCTTAGTCTTTGAATTCAGAAACTTAATGATTTCACTAGCTTCTGTGGGCATTTCACCCAGATCTCCTCTTATTTTTTCGATGGCTTGCCTACTCCTCAACACCAGTTCATGTTTCTCAAACATGATTTGCACCATGGGCCATATTTTATTAATGGATTTGGATATTTCTGTCCAAATGTTCTCCTTAGCCTCTGCTAGTGTTTTACCTCCCACTGTTTGCTTCTGAAGTTGTTGTATTTCCTACTTGAGATTTTTTGATGCTTGTCTCTCAATGTTGTAGCTTGTCTGGTAGGAAGTCTTAAGCTCCTGGAGATTCTCAACCTCTTTTTTCAATCTCTCGATCTCTATTCCTCGCAGGGTCATCTCCTCCATTGATTTTTCTATCTCTACAATCTTTTCCAGAGTTGTCAGTGGGGTGGTTGATGTAATCTCTACTGTAGTGGTTGTTTCGATAGTCGTTGTGATAAATCTCGTGAGAAGAAATGCACTTAGTGGAATGAATTCAATCAGTTTTGTTTGTTCTTTCTCCTTTACTAACCTCTCCAACTCTTCTTCCATGTCCTTTATCTATGAATTCTGTTACATGATCAATTTTATCATTTGCTCCTTCTCCCCTTCTGTCTAAGCTATCTCTTTGGCATGTGAATCCTCTGTAGCTAGAAATTTCAGTTTCTTCCTCAGAGATTCTATGTCATCATTCTTTTTCTTAACCAATTCCTCAACTGCCTTCACATTTGAAGGATCATACCCAATTTTGAGTACCAATTCTTCTAAGGATTCAACCCTGTTCTCCTTTGAAAAAGAAGATATTTTCTCCAGTTTTAATTGGGTCTGAACATTGTTTAGAGACACCTATAATTTCACAGTGGTAGAGGAAGCATGAGCCAATGTGGAGAAAACCATTTCTCCAGTCTGCCTATGCAGATCCATCTATTCAGCTGGGTGGAGTTATTTGGCATCAAATTCAAAAGTCAACCTTTTGTAATTAGTCACCTCCTTTGGATGGGGTACTTGTGCCTGCAAGAATGCCATATGCATTCTCCCCTTCTCTGTATCAAAATTTGATAACAATCTGTGCTGTGATGTGGAGGTTTGCTTCCAAAACTGAGCATAGGTGTTGTTGATCAACATCTAATTCTTCTTCTTGATCACATCATATTTCTCAAAAATACTCAGCTTTGTAGCCCCTTGATTTGGCGGGTTGATTAGTGAGGTGTCAGTCTGCTTATTGGATGAAGAAGTAGACAAGATCTGTTGGTTGCCTGAGACAAGAGGTGAATGATCCCATTTTGTAATTGTAGTGGACTGGGTTCCCTTTTTACCAGTTGTTTCAGTTGTATGACTGGCTTTTGGCCTTCTGGTGTATACTTGGAAATCCTCAATAGTGATTTCTGTGACTGAAGGGGAAGTATCCTTTCTGGGCCTTTTCTCTTTTGGTACCTATGGAGTAGTAGTCTGTGAAATCATGGTTAAGGGAGACTGTTGTTCAGTATCTTCCTGGGTGTTCACTTCCCACTCTATCCAGTTCACATATTTCTCAATTTTTGGTTGAGTGTGTGAGCATATGGAGAGCTTTTGTTCTCCGATCACATCTCTGTAATGATCCCACATGGATCTTAGTGCCAAGTGAAACGAGTATTAAACTTCATGTCTTTCAATAATTTATTTGCCTCTTCACCAACAGCTCGACTGTTGTAGATAAAAGGTCCTATCTTCCCTTTGATTCTCATCTGTTGTTTCTTCTTCAGAGATACAAAATGTATATCATCTGACTTTATCATTTGTCTAATAAACTCCAGGGAAAATATGCTAACAGGCAAATATGTGGGAAATTTGTATGGAGATAACTCACACCCATATACCCTGATTTCTGTGTGATTTGGATAGAGGTACCAATCTTCAGTCTTGGCGAGGTTTGAAAGGTGTAAAATTCTCTGGACCTCCTCATTTAATCTCAGCTCTAGTCTGCCACTGAGCATGCTCACCGCTGGATGGTAAAACTACTCAATAAACTGTTTGAAATTGAACTCTATGGAGTTTCTTCTGAGCAACAAAGTCCAAGAAGTCATCGCCTATGGTTTGTCATCCTGATCCATTTCTTCATAGGGAAAACGAGTCTGTCTACTTGGAAGAAAGTGAACATGTAAGCCAGTATTGAATAATACTGGAACATGCCCTCGATGGTGAATTTTAACAGTTGATCATGGATGTTCTCGTCTAGAAAGGTGTTTTAATTGAAATGGATAGCGGCTTTTTCTTAGGCAGAGAAAATGGATAGGAAACCCAAGATGGGTTCATCCACCCATTCATCTGAAAAATAACCGACAAGACAACACAGTGATGAAATAATTTGGTGGCCCTTTTCTAAAAATACGGAAGAGTGGTAAGGGGGATTTTTCTTGGGGAATTGGGCATCCTGTGGGAGGAACAACTCAAAAATTTGTGCTCTTCGGAGAAAAGACAGGATCTGGTAAATTTTTGTTATAATTTCGATGGTGAGGGGAGAAAGGGATTCGAGTCTAGGTATCTGCATCATTTGATCGATGGCCTCAGGTGTGATGGAGAAAAGAGTTTCTACAGAAGATGATTCTATGGATATCTGGTTGGGGAGGGAATGAGCCTGACTTTTGAGGGTGAATTCTGGAATATGGTGGATTTGGTGAAATAAATACAGCAGGAGATTTGACTCCCAGAGCCCAATCTCATAGCCTTGGTCTATGAAGGTATCTGTGAACCATGTCTACAGTTCAGCAAGATCAAATTCACACTTGGTTTCTGAGATCAAATAATCCTTGTCGGCTAATGGAATTTGTTCGAGATCGATAGGAGGTGGGAGGAATGGATTTTCCTCAACCTCTGATTTTTTATATTTAGGAGCCATTGATTTCGATAGGTACCTGCACATTGAAACAAACGTGAGTAGGTAATGGCTATGGTTGGGAAAATAGTTGCAGAGGCGAGGAGACTAAGTTTTCTGGTGTGCAGGGAGTGTGAGCAGAATGCATAAGATGGAAAATGGGTTAAAATTGAGTAAATGGGTATCCGTTGGGCACGGGGGATAGGTCAGCAGAAAAATGGGTATCTAGCCTGTAATAAATGGCCAATGGATCGTTTGAAGCATGAGGAGGCAGGTGAAGGACGTATGACATGTGTACCCAGATGATGTGGAGGGTGATGATTGAGGAATAAGAGAGTGATATATGACCTGTAACAGGTGGATGGATAAGACAGACGAATATGGATATTGAGATGTGACATCATGAGGTGGTGGCGGTAAGTTGGAAGGACAGTAAGCGATAAGAGGTTTGGAGCAGAGGGAAGTCCAAAGAAATGGATCAATGACATGTTGGGATGGGGCCCGTCGAGAAAACTACCTCATTCTGGACCCCCCACCCCCCCCCAACGTTAAAAGTAAGAAGGTTGGGGGGGTCTGGGATCTCATGCTAATTATTGATCCGAGCATCGCTATATCAGCCGTTGATCTAAGCACACTCTTTATCCATCATATCGGACCCCCCACCCCAATGTTAAAGGAAGAATGGTCGGGGGGTCTGAAATTCACTGTAGACCATCCATCTATGCACTGTCAGACTGACCGTAGATCTGCGCACACTTGTTAATCACCATTTCGGACCCCCCCACCGTTAAAGGTAGAATAGTCGGGGGGTCCGAAATCTCATCTTAGTTGTAGATCTAGGCTCCAATAACTTAGTTATAGATCTTTGTGCAATCTTTAGTCCCTGGGTGTGAATTAATATGTGCAACAAAAACTTAGGATTAGTGTTTTTTGTGGGTTTTGTGTGTTTCTTCACCTGCTTTGGTCTCCATGGAGTTAGGAAACATAACCCAAACATCAAAATCATGGATTTTATTGAAGATCAAGCATATTTATTGAAGGAAAGACTGGCTAACCGATGTCCTATCATTCCTAACTACTCATTTAGCCCAGATTAGACTATTGGGCTAGGGAATTACTCTACCCTAGGGCTATTTGATCAAGATTGAATAGTTTGATCAAATTTATTCACTAACAAACCTAACTACCTGGTTAATATTAAATAGTTTAGCCAGGCTTATTCACTAGACCTATCAACATAAATTCAAAGAGACTTAACCATGATTAAACTGTATGGATTTAAGTCATTGTTATTTCATGGGGATTTTATCCATTTTCTTTTATGCCCTCTTTTATTCTTTTTCTCATTTTTTCTTTTCTTTTATTTTCTTTTCTTTTCTTTCTTTTCTTTTTTCTTTCTTTTCTTTTTTCCTTTTTCTTTCTTTTCTTTTGAAAATAATTTGCATGAATGAAATATTGTTTGCAAGATAACATACATCAATAGTGAAAATTTTCCAGTCACCAAATGATCCTATAAATTATAGGGTTATAACATCGGCTCCACCTGGGGATGGTACTCTCCTTGTGAAGTGCCAAGAACCTGCTTTCTGATGTCTGCAAAGATTTTCCTCCATTTTCTTTATAGATGCTATCTATTTTTTTTTTTAGAAAATTTGGTGGCATCGATTAGTGGCTTAGGGCCTTCACTGTGGACTTCAACTATCTGATTAGTGTCACCCACACACAACCTAAATGAAAAGGGAAATGGTATGTAAATTGAAAAATGGATTCATGACATCTGAATTGGGGAGGCAAGTAATGCTTCAGCATCCTCCCATTAACCGATCCACGTGGCAGGTCTATTCCATCACTGTTTTTGAGCAAAAATACATTATTTCCTCTGAATGCCTGAATGGTGTAAGGTCCTTTCCATAAGCTATCATTTTTTCTGTTCTTACCCTTATCCTCATTTCTAGAATCCCATTTGAGAACTAAGTCACCTAACTCAAAATCATCTTCTTTAGTCCTTCTGTCAAAATTATTTTTGATGTTCTCCTAGATGACCTGAGTCTTGTTGTATACCTCTTCTCTGGACTGCATTAAATTAATCATTTGATTTATCCTCCGTTAAAAATCATTTGGTTCTACTTACACTTCCTGCAATAGTTTCATGACAGGGACTCCTAATGAAAGGGGAAAAATCGATTCAGTGCCATATACCAATTGGTATAGAGACATACCATTTGCTCTTTTGGTGCTTATTCTATCAGCCCAGAGTGCAAAAACTAACTTATTATGCCATGATTTCTTTATTTCTTACAGTTTTTTCCTAAGAATGTTCACCAGACTTTTGTTTGAAGACTCATCTAGACCATTTCCTTGAGGATAATAAGTTGTTGAGTGTCCCAGAGTAATGCGATATTGACTACAAAAATCTATGAGCCTTTTGGATCTGAAAGTTGCTACATTGTCAGCTATAATTTTCCCGGGACATCCAAAACGAGACAAGATGTTAGTTTCTAAAAGATTGATGATAACATAGTCAGTAGCTTGCCTGCATGACACAGCCTCGATCCACTTGGTGAAGTAGTCTGTGGCCGTGAGGATCCACTTGTGTTGGCTCGAGGAGGATGGATGTATTTTGCCAATGAAGTCTAAAACCCATTGTTGGAAAGAAGCTTCAACTAAGATAGGTTTCATAGGGAGTGGCAAAAGCTTCCTTTTACCTTCAAAAATTTGGCACTTGTGGCAAGAAGAAACCTTCTGGTGGACATCAGCAAACAAAGTAGGCCAGTAAAAACGATCTCTCAGAATCTTGTTAGCTGTGGTCTTTCAGCTCAGGTGCCCACCCCAGTCTCCTGCATGAAAATATTGAAGAACTTTGTCAGCTTCATATTTTAATAGGCAATTAAGAAAGATACCACCAGGGTCTTTCCAATAGAGATTACCTTCTAGAATACAAAATTTCAATGCTTTCAATTTAATAAATTTGGATTTGGTCTTAGTCAAACCAGGAGGAGCTTGTAAATTTTGGAGTACAAAAATGAGGTTTGTGTACCAAGGGGAGTTTAAGAATACCTCTTTTATGTTTGGAGTCACTTTCTCTTCTGGTCCGTCAACTACAAC
>JASDQU011104592.1:18023-29457 GCA_032191745.1 Picea mariana
TTGAGGAATTAGAAGAAGAAATTAATAATCTTGGCGACGACTGCCTACAACCTTTTTTAACGAGGCAAGATTATTAATTTCTTCTTCTAATTCCTCAAAATCGTCCACGTCTTCTCCTCCTATAAAGTTTTCTCTTTTAAAGGGGGATTGAATTTTTTGATCTTCATTCTTAATCTGTCTTGGTGGATTTTGAGGGTTAGGATTCCTTTTGAAATCCTTTCTGGGAAAGTTCTCATTCTTCGCTTGATCTAGCTCCATTCTTGAGATCTTATTCGAGAGATCTTTGATTATTCTCGCCATGTCATCTATTTTGTCTTCCGAAGATCTTCCTGATCCGGACGGTCCCCCTTGATCTCTATATCTTCTGGTTTATTTGTTTCCAGTTTCAAATTTGGTTTTCAACTTTCCTGATGCCGTCATGTTTGACTCAATCTCTAAGGCATCATCTTGCATCTTGGTGAGGTCTACCGATCTCCTCTCCCTCAATAACAGGGTGAAATCAGGGTTGAAATCCCCAACGAAGGTTACTTTCGCTGCAGGTTGGGAGGGTTTGACCTTGGCTGGGATCTTATTATACAATTTATTGAACCTCTAAGTGAACTCAAGGACTGATTTAGATGTTTCTTTCTTAGAGCCCCAAATTCAGTTAGATAATAGAGATGGTCTTTCCTTTCCCCCCATTGTTTAATAAAAACATTTTCAAGTTCCTCATAAGACGGTATAAATCATACTGTTAGGCCTCAGAACCAGGTTCTTACTTTTCCTTCAAAAGTTTGAACCAAGAGTATCGAATAGACATCTTCATGTTCGAGTCCAAGGATATTGGAAAATTGGTCAAAGAAATTGATGTGTTCGGTTGCAGTGAAATCACCCTCTCCTTTGAATTTCGGAAGATTCTTCATGTAGTTTTCAGGTAAGTCATGTAGGGGGACTGAGAGGACCAAAGGGGCATATTTAGCAGCCACCTTTGCAAAGATTATAGGGGGTGGTACTTGGCCGCCTGCTCCTCCTCCTCCAGCCCCACCTCCAACAACACCTCCTTTAGCTGCAACCATTGATGATTTATAGGTTGTTGCTTGGAAATTATGAAGAAGGGTTTCAGAAAATTGGTTATCGAGAGATAGGAAACTTGAGGAAGGGGAACTAGGGAAAAGTGGACTAGTTTCTTCGGACTCACAGGGTGAATATAAAGGAGAATCAACAGGAGTTGTGTCGAGAAGAATAGGATGATCGTAGGAATTCTGAGAGATAGGAAAATGAACTTCGTGAAGTGAAGAAGTGTCAATCGAAGCGGGAAGTGATGCATATCTTTTACCTCTTTTGGTGAAAGAAAGGGTTGGGAAAATCTCAGTTTTAAAATAAGGCGAGACCAAACCAGGCTCAAAGGTTGTAATCTTATTGGTAGGTAATCCCCCGTAATACGATGGGGTATTCGATCCTTCAAAAAGATTTCTAGTGTTCGACTCTGTAATTTTAGGTTGATAAAACCTATTTGTCGATGATACAGTCTGTTTAAGATATCTTCTTGATTTTAATTTTTTTTTCTGGATCTGGAACATGTGAAGTCTGTTTGTTGTCTGGGTTTCTTTTGGTATTCTTTCAGTTAAAATCCGATTTATTTATCGTGGAGAGGCCAAGTGAAAGATAAGGGTAGCCTTATAAGGTTTTCGATCTTTGCTCACTATTAAAGATAGAAAGTGTCAATGCCGTTCTTCCCAGGGAAAAGCTTCGTTTCTTCTTCCCTGACAACGGTGCCAAAACGATGTTGTTCCTAAGTTTGTACTTTAAGGCTCTAAAGTACACTGTCAAGGCATCCAAAAAGATAGAGAGGGCTAAGGATAAAAAGGTAGGTTATATGAAAAGGGCTATTGTTGATTCCTCAATTGTCTCTGTCTAGCTTCCAAATTTTCCTGGATGCTAATGTCTCTTTCAATTACTTCCCATGAACGCTCTAACTCAACCTGGTTGTTTGCTGTCTGTAATATGGTGTTAAATAAATTCAAAGCAATGCTCGTTTGATCTGATAGTCCAGGTTCGATATTAGGTTGTCTTGTAACTGGGACATTCATGAGGGATAAAGATTGAAAGAATAAATTCTTGTATTTTCTTTTAAGGGTTCGCTATTTCTGCTTCAAAGCATGTAAAAAGAACTGCAAAAACCTTGAATTAATAGCATGACGAAACTAAAGGCCATTTCTGGTATCTGAGTTAAATTTTGAAAAGGGGTTATGCATGAAATGAAGAGAAAACATGAAGCTGCCGAACATGGTGAGGCATCGATTAAAGAGGAATCTCACTTTGTTGACAGGAGAAGAAAATAATCAGGAAAAACTCTTAATGAAGCATATGATATTGAAATCTAAAACATTTGCAGGTCTTGTATCTGCTGATAGCTGATACAGAGGAAAGGCTTTAAACGACTAAATTGCAAGAATAATTAATTACCACAGTAGAGGTTGTACTAAATTGCAGTTAAGCATTCATCAAAGAGATATATGGAAAATATGAAACAATAGAGAAACACATAACTCAAACTTGACCAGATCTGGAATCTTCAATCTGTATTTGTATTAATTCAAAAAATATCTTCAAATTCTTCTTTATAATGCGCCCTGAAAAAGCCTTAAATCAGTATCCTGAAATTATATTTATACCAGATCCCTGATGATTGTTGGTTGGTGATCTCTTAACTCCTAGGGGCAAACCGTTACAAGAATTGCAAACCCCAACCATTTGCATGATTATCATTTATTTTCCTATCATCTCGATAATATAAGTTTTCAAAATGATACTTCATTGTTTTACTGAAGTATCTCCTTCTTTTGAACTGATACACTCAATACATTTTTCAAGAAGATGTACAAAATGTCTGGGAGGCTCTGGAAGATCCTTTGCTTCAAATAATTATAATTTTCTCTGAGTTTCTGGAAGCCGATCTTCAATCCCCTTACCAGTAAACTTAGTTGATTGCAATTTTAAGTTTGGCTTCACTAGCCACCTATCTATTAGGGTAACATCCATTTCCTTTAACTGTGAAATTTCCATTTGAAATTTGTTCAAACCCTCTTTGAAATTCAACTGGTGTCTTACAATGTTTATCTATCCTAATTGGCCAGTGAAATTGTCTCTTCCAATACCTAATGATTCCTTGTCCAATAAATCAAAGATTCTTTCACAATCGTCTTTGATTTCTTTGAATATTTTCTTATATTTTGCTATGTTGTTTTCCCATAGCTTGAGCATGATATCGCCTTTAATATGCTCTGTGATAGAAAGCTTTGGAATTTTCGATACTTCTTCGTTTTCAGAACATACAACTGCCTTTTGGAAAGTGGCCCTTGCTGCTTTATCTTCTTTTTCTTTAAAATAATATTATCAAAAACATTGCTTGCTTCCTGAAAATAATTCTGAATAATCTCTACTTGGGAGATTACTTTCTGTTGCTCGACTTCTACCTTCACATGTATTTCCAGTGATTGGTCCTGAAAAACTTTCAGGTCTAAAACCTGGCCTTTTATTGAATTCAATTTAGCCTGTAGTTGTCTTACCAATTCTTCTTACCGAATAACCTCTATTTTCCTAGTTTGCATCTTCTCGTTCATCTCGTCTAGACTTGACTTAAGCGATTGAATTTCTTGCTTATCAGCAACTCTGTCCTGATCTAGACCTTTATTTATTTCTGCTTTGATATTTTCCTCAGTATCTTTTAGTTGATCTTGCAACTGGGTTATCCTGCGGTTACTCTGTTCCAACCTTGCTCTCATATTGCTAACAATGAATAGATTTGCTGTTTCCAGCGCTCCCATGGAGCCCGCCACCTCTGTAGCGAAATCTCCCTCTTCCAAGTTTTTCCCATCCACCAACACCCTATGTTTATTTACCATACCACCTTCTCTCATATACATCTCCTGTTTTAATAAAACCTTCCTCTTTTTACTGAAGAAGTAATCAGAGGGAGGAATTTCTTCTCTGGAGATAGGGTCGAGGTCACTAGCATATATGACTCCTACCTGAGAGAACCCAAAAGTAGATTGTAAAGGGGTCAAGGAAGTGATGGGATTACCCAACTCTGTGGATTTTGTTTCCCCTGTTGTCTTGGGAGTATCAATATGAATAGTATATGACGAAGGGGGGGGGGTAGATTGACTGGACTCAGGAGGTGTCTCAGACCTTTTTTTTGCTTCTGCTCCCGGATTCTCTGTCTGTGGGACTTCTTTGTTTTGTGAAGATCCTTCGACCTCTTGTGGGTTTTCATAGGTGTCTACTTTATTCTGTGCTTTCTATCCGAAGCCTGGGGGAATGTTTTCTTGTTTTGGAGGGGATGTTGTTGCTTCGCCCTGCAATACCTTGGGAAAACCGCTTCGTCTGTGTCTCTAGAAGGTTAGAAGATTGGTTTGCAAGTCAGATGATAACGTCTGTACCTTGCCTAACACCTCTTCGTAGGTTTTGACCCCTTTGAAAATGTCATTGCGAGGGGATTCCTCATGTTCAAACGCTTTCATGCCATAGTGAGCCATTTGGATCCTCACTGTTTGATAAGGGTCGTGTTTTCTGTGTTCGAGATTTACCAACTTGACCTCCTTAAGAGCTACAACTTCAAATTTGGAATGACCCAGATTGAGTAGCGAAAACCTTCCAATCTGTACAGGAAAGACTGGCCAAAATTTCTTTTGAGTTGTCTTCAGCTCTATCCCAATACCACATGTTATTATCTGATGAGCTACCTCCTTGCATACCAGTCTGTCAGGGAGGAATTTCAGAGGTGCATGAGGAGGGATAGAACATCCGAAAACCCTGATATAGGAGAAATTCTCCTCAATAAACAAATCGACAACCTCCTTGAGGTTTCCTATGTCCGACTCTGAAATACGGGGGGGGTGCACAACCATACATCATCTGATGCGCCGGTATCACCATGAAATGACAAATTTCGTAAAAAGAATCTTTAGCATTTTCTTCCCACAACTTAGAATGATATTCATGAATAGGTTCAGTGCAAGCTGGATTCCAACTCCAATTCATCAAAGGGAAAGGAGTATTGAAAAATATAGCGTTCATGATGTATGATGACATGTAAAAAGCTACAGGTTTGCCACTGGATCTCGCGGTTTGATACTCCATAACCTCCTTAGCTAGGTTATCTGATAGAATTTTGTTCCAGTTGAAGCTATAGCCTTCGGCTGCTTCATGTAAAAGGGGCACCCATTCTGCAGGGAAATGGGTAGGTCTTTTCTTCTCGAAAAGTCTACATAACATCATTGCCACATAGACCATGTACTCGTTCAATGAGGCTGTGGCATAAACGTTATGGGTATCGGCCCTGAATTTTGCTGGGTGTCTCCACCAGTCTTTGATTATGCCGGGGTATGTTTGGTCAGCCTCTGTGCATTCTTTCCTTTGAAATTCACTTACAAACTCTTTATTGTAAATGTACTTAGAATTGGGAGACAATTTATACATTACTTGTATATGTTCCGGTCTGAAAGAGCCGATGATGATCCCTTGGCTGTCCAAAATGCTTCTAGTTTCCACGTCTGTCCTCTCTAAATCCCAACTGATCATGTCGTTGTATGTCATGAGTTGTGGGCGCGTGGCTACTTTGTGAAGTTCAGACTCTGCTATGTCTCGGAGTTTGTTTTCAGAATCATCGGGAAAATTCTTGATTTCGTAGTCCAAGGTTTCAAAAATTTGCCTCCATGATTTGATGGAATCAATGACATGCGGTGTAGTATCAGACACGACATCTCCTTCTGGGCTTGAGCTTTCAGTTGCTTCTTCACTTTTCTTAGGTGCCTTTCTAGGTGCCATAATGTTCGTGTTTAGAATGAATTTCTGTCGCAGAGAAAAATGCGTAAGTTTGCTGAATGGAATTCACTTATGAGTCTAAACAATAAGAATGAAAATTCGAAGAAACCAAACCTTTATTAACCTTGAACTCTTCTTACGAAAAACATACCGAGACAGGCAGTAAAACTTTAATGTTTTAATGAGGGAGATATGCCCAAAGATACACAGTTAAGTTAAAAATATCTTTATTCGTTCATCACAGATATTACCGTATATCAACAATTTCAAACTGGAGTTTCGAAAGGACTGCTTTCACCAAATTCCAAAATGCGAAACACGAAAAGCCATTTTAATCTTTATTAATCCCATTTTAAACTAACTTAAATTCGTTTTAAACTTTGTTAAAAAATTTGCGATTTCACATTTCGGAATTTTGGGGATCCTATACCCATGAGGTATGTCATAAGCAAACCCCAAATCACGAAATCATGATGGGATTAGTTTAGACACTGATTACTTGTATTAACGCTTTAATCAATTAAGATTAGTAATTAACTTCTTCTTTTCGGAAAATCGGGGACCGAGAGTTCAAGGGCTGACGCTTTGACAACACTTTGATACAAGGAAACCCAAATCGCGAAAGATTAATGAATTGTTGATTGTGTTTAAGAGTTTAATTAATCACGATTAAATGATACTTTGTGAAACACGCGCCGAGACTTATAACACCCACTTTTTTTTTTATTACTTTAATATAAAGCCTTTTCGGGATTTCGGCACCGGGACTCTGGATTGTTAGTTAGGAAAACATGCTTTGTGAAAGGAAGAATCTCGAAACCCAAAAAATCGAAAGACTTTTGACTCTTTTTTAGGACTAAGGGCGGCTCCATGACTAGGGAAAAACAAAGCTTCAGGTTTAAAGGGATATAAAATTAAACTTTGTATCAACAAATCCCTTGAGGCAAACCTGTAAAACTCAAGACAAATCGGAAAGCATGGAAGTAGATAATGTGTACGGATAAACTAACAATCTGAAATACTTCACACCATTTAGCTACCCAACAAATATAAACCAGCAAGAATACTCTTTGCTAATCTACCTTAGCAAACTACTTCACCAAAGATCTACTCAATACTACACAATAAACTCAAATCCACAAAGTCACCTCATATGTAAGAATACAACCAGAATACTCTTGGTGATTCCAAATCCTCCAAATATTTATTAATCCAAATGGGAGAGTGTTGTAGCAACAAGTTTCTCCAAGACTCTCAAGAGAAAAATGGGATGGAAGCAAGAGGCAAAGAGGAAGAGAAGTGGGGCGAAATTTCAGTAAAGTAACACTAGCTCAAATATTGGTGAAGAAATGAGTGAGGAGAGGCTCTATTTATGCTTGGAGAGGCAAACTCACCCCTCTTGGATGAGATCCAATTGTCAAAGACCAAGCCAAAGGGAGCATCTCAAGGAGAGGGGCACACCACTTAGGGTTTGGGTGAGGATTGATGATGTGGAATGTGATGTGGAGTGTGTGGGACCAAGAAAGGATGAGGTGGTGGGCTAGGAAGGGCACACTACTCATGGGAGGGGCCCACAATTCATTTAAATGACATTTCCTAAGGTTTATGTGTGAGGGGGGGCGCAAATCCCCCTAGGGGCATGGGTGTTTTAGCAAGTGAGTGGGTGAGGGGGTATGTAAAGGGTTAGGATGTGGTTGGGTAGGTTAGGTGTCATCCCTCTTGCCTTTTATCCATATTAACATTACCCCATTAACTCAAAATCACAAAAATTATTTCTTGACTTAGCAATAAAAATTGTTGTTTTGACTGACTGACACTCTGGGTGGACAAATGCCTAGTCAAAGTTGTCCGACTGAGATGAAACTTGGTCCAAAGGTATAGGGGGTGCCTTTCCATTTATTTTGAGCACAAATACCCCTAGCAAAAGCCCAAGGACCTAGTTTTTACAATAATTGCTCAAAAACAATTAATTAATTAAATAATTAAATTCCCAACCTTAGGAAAATTAATTAAATATAATTAATTAAAAAAAACCTATCTAGACTCGACGAAATTCCACGAAACTTTATAAGATGTCTTACATGGTCATTTAGATCATTCCTAAACAATAGCTACCAGAGGATGAGACCATTAGAACACCCTTCACCACTTTGGAGGAATTATTGCAGGTGTGAGGGAAAAACTCAAGGGAAATTATTAAGGCTAAAAAACCCAATTAATATCCCGAGGATAAAAAAACCTTGGTGAAAGGAACTCTCCCAATGAAAACATCCCAAGGTACCTGACCTAACTATGATCCATGTAAACCTATTACATTATTAACCCATGCAGGGGTGTGGAAATTCTGTTTACAAAAATTTGTGCTGGAGGCATAAATTGCCCAGTAGAACCAAACTGTCTTCGACATATTAGCATCTGATGATGCATCTCTTCATGCCACATGGAGTTGACCCCCTAGTTGAATAGGTGGTCAACATTTGGCTCCACATGGGGATGTGTGTTCGATCTTCTCACATGAGACAGAGAGCATACGGGAATCCAACATCTACAAAAAGGTGCTCACCAATAACCACACACACACACACACACACATATATATATATAATGAAATAAACAAATGCTATAAACAACATCTACATAATGAAATAACTAATGTACAACATCATAACTACAAAATGAATCTATGAAACTGAAATAATTCTAAGTACATATCAACATGATGAATGAAATAATACAACACTGAAATACACAGAAAAAGGGTTAGAGATACGTTACAAAGGGTGTCCCTTTGGACACCAAGTTGCCAAATGAAGAAATACTTCAAGGAGGGGACCTCTCACTATCATGTCTGACTTTATGTCATCCCACTGGATGAGAAAAGTTGATAGAAGATTGATACACTTTATGCTGACTGTTTATTCTTTCATGTGAATCTCGGTTTCTAACCTTAGGCCACTTGGAGTAGTTCCCCTTAAAAAATTTCTGATGGTTTTCCATAGGTGCCAAGTGCAAAATTTCTGAACTTATTTTTCTCTCAAAAGGCTTGGCATACCTTTTACTAGGGATGATATACTTTACTTTATCCATATTATTCTTATCATCCTTAGTAATTCCCCTCAGATACTCATTACTTATTCTATCTTTTACTTTCCCAATTTCTGCTAAACAAGGAGGGTGTGGCCCAAGAATCCCATCTGACTGTTTTCGACTTTTAACTGATTCCGTTGATGAAGGTTGAGTTGATGAAAGATTTTTAACTGATAAATCTAACTCTGACTTTGATTCTGAAGGAGGCAAAATATTATTTGTGTGATCCAAATTTTCCTCAAGAAAAAGTCCATCAAAAGAATCCATGGGGTCCTAGACATTGCAAATGATTGGGGGTTTGATATTTAGTTCCATCTTGGTAAATGGCGAAGTATACTCTATCTCATAACATTCCATTTCAACTTCTCAAAAAACAATCTCATTTTCCTTTTTCCTAGGATCTTCCACATGATACTTTCTTTCCAACTCTCTATTCAATCTAAACTCTAAACCATTTGGAGTTGGAATGGTGGGATAAGTTAAGTCCATTTGTAAACTACCACCTAAATCTGCAACTGTCTTTCTGTTTAGCAACATACCCCAAGTATCAGGCACATCAAGTACAACAATGTCCATCTCAATCATGATATCTAGGAATGCAGCTAAGTGTACTTGTAACCCCTTAATCAAACCATGCACCTCAATTGTCCTACTATCCATAGCACAAATGTTATGATAAGGTATAGATATTCTTAAGTTCAATTGTTTCATTACTTTCTTAGTCATAACATTTGAAGTAGCTCCTAAATCTAGCATACAATTATGAAGGATAAAATCATTCACAAGCAATGATAGGAAGAAGGGTCTATTCTTTTCGTTTTTCCTATCCATGTTTTGCAGAATAACCAGTGCATTCTGATAAGTTCTTGTTGGTGGAATGTCAACACTTTTCCGAGAAGGGCAATCTATGGCTTTGAGCAACTTCTCCCTCTGAGAAGGGATCTTCATTATTTCTGACACAGGCACCAACATCTTCGCATTACTTAACCATCCTCCTAAGTCAATGTTTAATTTTGAACTTGCATACATGTTTGAATTAGGGGGGGTTGGAGCTACCTTGGGAATGTTTGCTTGGTTTTTGTCTTGATTTTTTTTTCCATTCCTTTGATAGGTAATGCCTTTAAATTTATCCATTTCAGCTACTTGTTGTGGATTAGGCTTAGGACCAAACATTTCTGTTACTTTATCCACCACAACATCACCCAAGCAATTCATGTCTTCTACTCCCCCATTAAGTTCATCAGAATCCATCCAATCATACATGCCAACATTAAGCTCATGAAGACATGTTGTAGCAGTGAAGAGGATTTTCAGATATCTCAAAGGAACATAAGAGTTTGGATTATGGTATCCAAAAAGAAATTATCTATCACTTATTGCCTACACAGATGCAAATTGGGCAAGTTGCATTGATGACCGACGAAGCACCAGTGGAGCAACGTTATACTTGAGTGAGTGTTTAGTATCATGGCTAAGCACGAAACAATAATCAATATCCTTATCTACAATTGAAGCAGAATATATTGCAGCAACAACATGTTGTACACAGGTTCTATGGATGAAACAAACTCTGACAGATATATAGGTAGAGTGTGATGAGCCCATTCCAATCTATCGTGATAATACAAGCACCATCAGTATCTCAAAGAACCCGATGATGCACTCCAAGACGAAACACATTCCAATTAAGTATCACTTTCTATGAGAACAAGTTGCATAGAAAAACATCAGAGTTGAATATGTGGGCACAAAAGAACAAGTGACATACATCTTTACAAAACCGCTTCCACGGGAAGCCTTTGAGTATCTTTGCCAGAGACTCAAAGTAATTTCTACTCCAAAATGAATGCTTTTGAATGCTTATCTTATATGTCTTAGATTTACACAAGGAAGCACCAGAAAGAGGACAATTCAGGTCGGGAGATCGGTTTTAGGAAGAGTTCATTCAGGGGGAGTATCCCCAAGGACAATTTAGTTAGGGGGAGCAGCCCTGGATGGAAAGATACTTTTGCCATTAATGACAAAGAGGGAGAAATTTATTAGATGCAGAGCACAGAGGCATGGTTCCAGGGGGAGCGATGGTCACAGGGGGAGCATGAGTGATATGACTTTAGTATTGCATGACATGACTTTAGTATTGCATCAAAGTGTTGCCATCGATGCGAAAGGGGGATATTGTTGATTAATTGGGTTGGTTGTCATTGTTGTCAACCCTTGAAGAAAGTCCGGTATTGAATTCCGATAGCACAAATGTTTGGGCAATGGAACCAAGTTTGTTTGATGGATAATGGTACGAGTTTTGATATATTTACAGGTAAAACTATTCTATATGGATAGTACATGTGATGCCATTTCTGGTGGTATGTAGAACGTCACATAACTCCTCACGGTTAGAGAGTTATGGCCATGTGAAGTTGGAGAACCCTCATGAGTCATCTAGAAGCCCCAAAAGGTCAAAGTAGTCAAAGTGTTTGCAAAGAAGAAATTATTTAAATAATAAAGTGAAGTGATGAGTGTACTATAAGTCAAAGAGGATGCAAAA
>JASDQU011104593.1:39953-50378 GCA_032191745.1 Picea mariana
AGATTTTTATTCTATCTCATTTGTGTTAATCTGTGATTTGGTATATTTTCTTTTGATCTCCACATTTACTTTCTGCAATCTGTTATGTTCAGAAAATTACATAAAAATGTTATATTTTGCAATAATCTTTTTATTTAAAAAAATCATCCTAAGCCCTTGTAATTAATACTTGTGGATTAGGAAATACATTTTGAGGCTATAAACATAGGGTAATACTCCTGACTATCTTTCCTTAGCCAAGCAATATTCGAAAATGCTTGAGTAAGATAGATTCATATCTTTTCCTCAACATTTATTTTGTGACCATACTGGGGAGATCTTCCATGACTGTACCTGTTGCAAGGAAGCCCAATATTGATCCTGGTCTTAAAGATCAAACTAAAATTTCTTTAACCTTTTTTAATACCATCTTAGAGACCACTAATACCTGGGTTGATCTTGAACGCTCATGGACAGTGATTGAACAAGACATAAGTGTCCAAGAACATTGGGAATCTAGGAAAAGACAACCTAGGAATCAACCATAGCTTTCTTTTTGCTAAAGTTTTGATATTCTTTTCATGTCCTTAAACCCTCACATATCTAGGAGAAGAAGAGGTTTATCACCTGAGATCAACCCTATTGTTGAAATAGGAAGAAGAAACGTTGTTTTGTCATCCCAACAAAGTACTCTAAGGAGAACTTTGTTCAATTCAGCGAGTTCAACTTTCTCTCCCTTACCTATCATTCACAAAATGGTGTCTAGTGGTGGCTCCGGTGGTTCTGGTGGCACTGGAGGTGCTTCTTCATCTCAACCTTCAGCCTTGTCAGTGATTGGTAGCTTGTATAGCCATCAAATTTTGGTCCAATCAACTATAAACCCCACCAGGTCATTAAAAAGTATGGTCTCTTTCAATTTGAAAAAGATGATACTACTACTATGTGGCATGTTTCATATTCGCTAAACTTAGCTCCTGCCACTCATCCTCTTCCAAAATTCAAAGAGAATATCCCTAAGTTTTCTTGGAATAATACAGTCACTACTAATGAACACTTGGTAGAATTTTCTAATGCTTATCACAACATAGGATCCAATGACAACAACACGTGTATGCGCTTATTTGTTAATTCCCTTGAAGGGAAGGCAACGGTCGATTTCTTTGACCTTCCTCCTAAGATCCTTTCTACTTGGGAGGATTTAGTCTATTGGTTCAACATAAGAAACAATCATGAATAAATATGAACATTATCACCAAAAATGCAAGATAAGTAGTCTTTGTATACAACATAAGATGTAGTCAAACATGGTTCGATCGGTCTCAACAAATCCAAGTTGATTGTACAAGAAACACTCGAGTCAACAAGAAGACATCAGTTGGGTTTTCATATCAACAAATTCAAGTATGCCTCCATTTTGGGTTCAATAAGTAGCCGTAGTATTTCTTGGTGAAAATTCCATTCAAGGGATACTCAGTCAAAACTCTAGTCATTTGTCATGTCAGGTCAATTTTTGGTTGACCATTTCCATGAAATCATCAATAAGTAATATGAACATTGCACGACTATATAGTCGATGATACACAACGACATGAAGTCCTCAAGCATCTATTCAAATTATTCCAAGACCATCTGTTATAGGGAAATCCCCCTGAAGACAAGTGGATTCCCTCTTGGGATATAGACTTCTAAGACCAAGACAGAAAGGTGCTAACGTTGGTCACTGACATCCTTTTAAATCTAGCTAAACTAATGCAAAGAGAAGAGGAAGAAATGTGTACCTTTTTAATGATGTTCGTCCTCGCACAGTCCAAGTTGAGCTTTGATCCCCAAGCTCCTAGATAAGTCCTATAAACAAACAAAGACATAACAAACTTCCTATTCTACTAATATTAGCTTGAAACCAAATCTATCTACTAGAGACAAGTTCATGTAGAAATAAACACAACCTTGAAAGAAATAGGCCAAGCACATATGTATATTAATGAAAACAAAGCAAAGTTCTTACAAACATGATGTAGATGCAATAGCTTCACCAAGCTCTCTTTGTCTAGCCTCTTTCTCAAATAATCCACCATCAAAATGAATATGCTTTACTAGTAATTCTCCCTTATGAGATCATAAGTTTGATGCCTCTAATCTGCCATATGCCTTTACCATGAGAAAGCCTCCTTATATAAGCTTGGAGAGACCCAACCATCTTAGAGATTCTTAGGATAGGTTGAGGATATTTCTCCATCAGTTGTGGATCCTCCCTAAGATGTAGCCTTGACCTTAGATTTGAATCCAACTAATTTCCAAGATAAAGGGGATATTTTCATGATTTTCCTCAATAACCCAAAATTTTCTCAAACAGGCCAATGCTCCCCCAAAAGGGTTCACAGAGCGTTGCAACGCTCCCCCAAAGAAGGCTAGGGAGAGTTGGCACTCCCTGACAGTGGGTAGGGGAGTGATACCCAAAATTCCTTTAGAAAATCCTAGTGCTCCCCTAGAATGGTGTCCTAAGTGTTGCAACACTCCCCTGAAGAGGCGTAGAGAGTGTTGGCACTCCCTAACAGTGGGTACGAGAGCGTTTCCCTCCAAAATTAATTTTTAAGTAGTTTTTTCCATGGAAAAAGATTTGTACTCTTTGTCACATGATTTCTCTTTCTTAAACCAGTCTTTGAAGGTGTCTTAAGTGTCCCTGTGATGTCGTTAGAGACACGACATATGTGAGATGGTATTATTATGTTTGCGACACTTGTAATGATGACAATAGGTCATCATTGAAGTGAGTAATTTTTATGTGTAACAAAATTCCCCCCAAAGTGCGAAGTTAGAAGACGGAAATTGATTACTAAAGTACTTTGTAGACTTTTTCAAGCAAGGATATGGACATGGAGAACCTGGTAGAAACTGCACACAACCATCAACCAAATATTATGACATGTTTCAAACCCAAGGCGGGCATACCTATGCTTGGGTGATAGAGACTTGCAAGGTATGGCCGCCATAAGATACACTGTGGATCCATAATTATATTGACAAAAAGGTATAGCCATCGAAGATATAATGTGGATCTATACTCCCATGAAATGAACTGATCATAGCCACAAAAAATACATAGTGGATCTACAAAACGATAAGACATAGCCACAGAACAATACAAAGTGGATCTATGTAATAGTATATGTGTCAATATTCAAGAGAAACTTCATCGCAACCTGGGTAAACTACATATCAGAGTGATCACTCAACCCAGGGTCTTCTTACAAATCCTGATGTAGTATGAATCTAACCATGTGAATAGATGTCCTGATGTTGAACATGGAAGAAACCACTTGATTACCGTTTAATGAGGTAAACTGTTAACAAGTGTGAGGGAAATCACCATTGATGTCAATGATTCCCATGGTGCCCTAGTACATTCCAGTGAATGTGAATAGATGAGTTGAAGTTGAACATCTGTGGAATCATCCAATTAGAGGTCAATGATGTAAACCCACTGTCGGATGCAAGGAGGCCTACCATTAAGGCATGAAGGTCCCAAGGTACTAACTGGTTTCTAAGTCTAGTTCCCAGATAATGTGCTGAAGTCGACAGGAACAGACTCGTCGAAGGAGGGCCTTGATGTACCCCCCATCAATGACACGAAATTAGCATAGAGATGTAAATTGGTGGATCAAAAGAACATGGACTGAAATGGGTATTGAAACAGGAAATTTGTGATGGTTGACTCTCGAGGCAGATACTTCCCTTGAACACTGATGCACATCAGCAGAAACATGGCATGGACCAAAACACGATAATGTAGTGGATACTATGACTTTCGTCAGGTGACCCAAAGGAGTAAGGAAACTCAGAGGATTAGTTCAGTGCAGAGGTTCAACAGATAAAATTTTGTGCAAAGACAAAGTGTCGTGTTCAAGGGCGACCGTAAGAGTGACTTGTGATGTTTTCAGAAACTTCTTGGCTTGCTTCCTTCAAATTTTTTCCCCCATCCAGATAGATGAGTACCTATTTTTTATTTAATGATCTCGAGGAGGATAACACATGTTCTATATAACTCACCTTCAGTAAGTCCCTCTTCCTTTGTTTATCAAATTGGAAGAAGTAAGGGTTCGGTCCCATATGGGCCCTTCAATGTATGATTGTTTAACGAGTCCAGAGAAGGTAAACTCGGTGATTTTTCATGTTTAGAGAGTCTGAAAAGAACTTAAAGATGACTCCAATGTTGTCCTTTTTCATAATGTTAGTCTCATGAGGTCGAAAAAGAGATAAATTATCACTCAAAAGATGCCCTTTCAAACCTTTTAACGAGTGTGAAAGGAAGCAAGATCACTCGACAATCTTTTCACGTTTAGAGAGTATGAAAAAATATTAAAGGAGACTCCAGGGGGTTCCTTTTTCATATATCCATGCGAGCCCGAAAAACAGATAAAAGGTTTCTCAGTTACATTCTCATGTTTTTACGAGCGCGAGAAAGAACAAAGACTAAGCTCGGTACTCTGCCCCCAGCTTGAAAGCCAGTGGATTAAATCCAAAATGATCATCAAAGGCTGGAGACATGCCCCCCAAGCTTCAAATCATTCATCGACTTTGAGGTTGTCACCAATTTATGTACTAGATGGAGAAAAATGATATAGGTGGACGAAATGAAGGTTCAAATATGAGACCTAACGAAAGACTCGACTCGACATCTACGAGATTTGGCGAAAGACTTGACCTGATAGAAGAGGTGACTATTTAATTTTTTAATGAGATTGTCACATGAAAGGAACTATTCTCAAAGCCTCTGTTTCATTTTTTAACGAGATTTCCACAGAGAAGGGAAAACTATGCTCAAGGCCTCTATTTATTTTTTAACGAGCTCGCTACAGGGAGAAAAAACTATGCTTGTAGATTTTGTTTCATTTTTTAACGAGCTTGCCACGGAGAAGTGAAACTATGCTTGTGGACTCGTCTTGATCATGGCTTCCAAGAGGATAATGCTCTGGAAGGACACCATGTCAAGGAACAAAACTCGATCATGGCTTCTAAGAGATCTTCACTGGATGGAAGAAAACTCACTCTGGAAGGAACACATGTCGAGGGTCTCATTAGGGGTAAGGAGATCAGGCTCCAATAGCCCTACCAAAGAGATCACCATGTCAACTACCAGATCTAAGTCATCGAAAGTTTAAATCATGGGAGACAATGCCACATAATTGACCTATGGTAGGGGTGATATCAACTGCATATAAGACCCGTTTAGGGAGGTCATTGGGTTGATGGTTAAGTCAGGGCCAATGAATGAAAGTTGATCAATAGTCACCATTCTTCCATTGTGAGGGAATTATATCACACGAAAGAGAGTGGAAATGATAGCTTTCATGGCATAGACATAATCTCGCCCAAAGAGTAAATCAAAATCCAAGGGGTCCTAGACTACCATGACATCAATAAAGACAGTTTTCCCTCCCAAAGTTACAGGAAACTGAAGAAGGATCCCTAAAGGGTGACTGGTTCTTCTGTTAAAAGTGAACAGAGTCTGGGTAACTAGCACAAGCTAAGGATAATCCAAAGCTTTCCAAGCAATAGAGGAAAAAATACTAACGGATGAACCTTCATCTATCAGTGCATGAGGAACGTCCCGACCACAAACCTGTACTATAATCTTGAAAGGAATGTGAGAGGGAAGACGAGGTGCAGTTAGCACACTCCAATCAAAAAGGATGGCCTCATTACTTGGAGGGGGTTTTGCGGGAGAAGGAGGAATGCCCCCTAGCATGGTAGATTCTGTATCAACGAGAAAAATGTGGGTAGAATCGGGTTTACTTTGTAGCGGGAGAGTAGGATCGATTGATAATGACATCAAATCAACCACTTGGGTTTCATTCTCAAAGGGGAGAATGGGGTCGACAGGTGGAAATAGATCGACTGCTTGGGTTTCACTCTCTAATGGGAGAGCGTGATTGACTGAAGATGGGATCGGATCAACCACTTTGTCAACTGGTTCAACTAAGTATGTGACCATATTGATGACATGATCAACCGGACTGACTGATGAAGGGATCAGAGCAACCATTTTGACACTCATCAAAGGAGGAGTGGGATTGACCATGTTGGAACTCTTCTGATGAAAGGTGGGACTGACCAATGACAGGACTACATCAATCACTTGAGTTTCATTTTTTAGATTAAAAGTGGGGCTGATCGATGACGGAACTGGATCAACTACTTGTTTTCGTGGTTCAATCGAGGAGGAAACTAGATTGACCACCTAATACATCGGACTGACTGGGGATGGAACCAGATTGACCAGTCCATCAACTAATGAAGGGTTGGGGGAATCTAACGATAACCAGTTGGAAGTTGAATATTTTCCAAAAGAGAAGAAGCCTCGTCCATACGAGAACAAAGGTGAGAGTAATGATCACCTTTGCATAACATCCAAGGAAATTTGACAGTTGTCTTCTTCTTACCAACATTAATGTCACTAGTTGACCGGGCATCACTAGCATGTCCAACAGAGGTCGATGATGTGGAGGACCACATTTCTAAGACCTTGGGAAGACCAGGGCAATCCCTTAGAAATTGGTCACCCTTACAAACACTGCAAGGGAATTTGGGTTTCAGATTCTTCATTTTAATCTTGTTGACCTTATCAACACTCCCAATACTATTAACAGTAGTTGGTTGCTTGGATCCAAAATCTGATACGGTAGGAGGATTGGTCCTTTTCGGGTTCTTATTCTTCTTCTCTTTATGTTTCTTCTTCTTCTGATCAACTTGGCTACTTGCTTTAGAGCTTTCACTAGGCGAAGAAGGAGAAAGGGAAGGAGACTTNATGGGTGAAGAAGGAAAAAATTCAACATGAGGTTGATGTGTGGGTGGTTTATTGACATCTGAAGTATTAGGTGCAGTTGAAGCACTGGGAGGATTCGAGATCACCAGAGTGGAGAACAACCAAACCAGTAATCCGATGGTGAGTCCCAGAAGACTCAGTGTGGCAATGTACGGAGGACCATATTTTCCAGAAGAAGGAAAGGTGTAAGGTTCCCCGAGACAAGGGGCTCCTCCATTGGTACTCTCAGAAGTTGATTCCATTAACACTGACTCAACCTAAGGTCCACTAAGTAAAACAAGCAACATACGCTATGAATCTAAGAAGCAAACAATCAAACAAAACTTCCCACAATGAAACCACTAGTTGGTGATGAAATCCAACATTGCGAGATCAAAATAGGAAGGGGTGGGGATAGAGCATGTGGATCAGTTACGTTGGAAACCTTCTTAATGGACTTACGCCTTAGTGCAAGATTCCATGTAGTAAATTTGGATTTACCCTCCAAGGAGCCCAAGTGAGTTTGACCAACGTATGTTCTAGGAATAGTGAGAATTCCCTTCACCGTCACCTTGTGTAAGACCCTAAATATTATGGCTACTAAGGTAGCCAACTCGTAGTCATCCCCTGGGTGGGTACAGTTGACAGTCCAGTCCGAACGTATGGGCAGGATAACAAGTTTGAAATCCTTCAAGAGAACTGAGGACAAGTGGACCGGTAGAACTCCAGAGGACCCCGAATAGATTTAGAATTCATGAAGCATCGAGACCAAATGAAGACAGTTGAACCTTAAGAAGAACCCCCAATATACAATCTGACTACTACAAACGGTTGAACCATGGAGGGATAATCTTCGTAACTCTCCCGAATGCGACCTCATGCGTAACCCCTATGTGAGAGGGGGATCCCAGTAATCTTAAACAAAAATTGGATTTCTCTCCCTATCGCAAGATTCTAAGTTTGTTTGAAAGCTTTGGAAAGTTAACCTTTCAACCTATTCCAAAGCCCTACACCTTAAGCTAATGTAGGTTTGCTAACAAAAAAGTAAAAAAATCTGATAAATTTTACTTAAGAATTTGATTTTAGGGTTGTTGTTTACTCAGAGGTGTATGAGAGTGAAAAATGATGATATTATGACTCAATTCCCAAAACATGCACAAGAAATGATAAGCAGTCTTTTCTTTCAATGAATGTCTATTTAAGGGAAGGAGAAGGATTTTATTTTCACTTTCAAACACTAATTTGCAATGACCTTATGTAATTTTTCAATCAAGTAATTGACAACTAGAAAGCACTCAAGGAGTACAAGAAGATGTAGAGAAGAATCCAAGAAATGATAGGGAGAAAGAGAAACCACTCAAAATTGTCTTGACAAAAATGCAGCTAGGAAAGGCAATTTTAAATTTTTGAAAGAGGTTTCAAGATCCAATCAAGACAAGAAAGAGTGACAAGCATCAAATACCATAAAAAACCAATACAAACAACTTCACAAACCAACCACAGACTCTGGGTAAGGACCTCTGCAAAACAAGCTGCAAAAGACTGAGCAAAAGAAGGAAAAAAATCTCAAAAAAGAGACTAGAGCTCCCCCAAAAGGGTGCACAGAGTGTTGAAACTCTCCCTAAGACATTGTAGATAATTTTTGGCGCTCTAGTATGGCCAACAAGGGGGCGTTGGTCCTCCCAGAAACTCAGAAAAAGAGCCAAAAACTATGCAAAAACTCATCCAGAAGGCATGCAAATTGGTGAATTTGCTAGTGAAGTTAAGAGAAGGTTAATGGATGATGAACAACCGGGAATTTCTTGGGAAAATGACCTCAAATATCAGATGGAATGGTTCATATATCCTTGAATTCCTTACAACATCTTTCACTCAGTCAGATAAATGAGAAGAAAACAGTAAAATGATTCCAAGTCTTCAAAGGAGAAGAAAGACTCAAAGTAAGGAAAAAATGTCAAAAAGCCAAACAAAACATCATCAATACTTAGAAATTAAATAATTGGAGGCTAAACAAGGATACACTAAGATAGCATAAACCTTGAGCAGATGAATCAACAAAAAGAAGACTGAGAAAATCAACTCCCAAGAAGATTTTGTAGAAAAAAGGGGCAATGCTCTGGTGTTAAAGGTACCAGAGTGTTGCAACACTCTGTGGGGGGCCTACAAAGGAGTGCCAACTCTCTAGTGGTAAAGAGAGGGGAGGTATGGCCTCTCAAAACTCAAAAAATTGCCCAGAAATTAAAAAAAAAAAACTCAAGAAAAATAAAAAATTCAGTGTGTAAGATGAATCATTCGCCAGAACAATTTATCCTGGTAATCAACATTATTCCACAGTTCTATTTTTCACGTCTCTTATGCAAATATACGAAATCATGATTTCCATTCCTTCAAATTTTTTGGGGAGCATGATGATAAGGAACATATTTTTGTATTGGTATATCAGAGGAAGTAGGCTCAAGCTTAGGTTCACTTATAGGAGTAGAACAACCTGAATTATCAACAACAATGTAATCTATAACATCATGCTCAAATATTGGCATGTGAGGAACACACAAGTCATCAATCTATTCATCAAAATCAAAACCAAGTTTCTCTTATAGAAAACCAATATGAACTCCACTTGCAATAAATAAAATTCCCCTGGTTGAAGCAAGGCCAGGTGTAGGTAGGGAGGAAACAACAACATCATATCCAATACTCATCTTAATGAATGAATTCCTTTGACAATTGATGATATTATCTAAGGTTTCAATACTCTTTTCAAAATTAAAATTTCTATTCAACTTAATAGTTGTTTTCTCTAGTTCGTTTCTTAAGGAAACAATTTCATATTCTATCTCTTCACAGTTTTCTTCCTTTTTCTTCAACTAGATTCTCACCACCTCTTTCATCCCTTTTTCCCCTTCTAGTTGAATCTTTAGTCTGATAATAGTCTTCTATGTTTATTCAAGTACTATTGACATTTAATAGTTTGAATCACCATCCTCTTCGTATTTTTACAATTATTCCTTTTGTTTCAAATTCTTTTTCCTAAGCTTCTTTATTTCACTTAAGGCACACATGAGTTATTCTTCAAGATCCACTTCCCCATCTATTTCAATATTTTATTATTCTTCTTAATCCATCAGTTCTTTCCCATTGTCTTCATCGATATTTGTTTCTATGGCCATGAAAAGAGTTTCTTCTCTTTCACTATTGGAGATACTTTCATCACTCTCTTGAGATTATCTACTTTCCTCTTTGGAGTAAATACTTTTCTTTTTCTTATGGAAGTTTTTCTTCTTTTCATGCTTACCCTTTCGATCACCACCTTCATTTTTCACATATGGAAACTTAACATCAAAATGTTCTACTTTTCCATAGTTAAATCATTTGAATGGCATATTACCTTTATATTTTCTAGATCCTTTCTTGAGTTTCCTCACAAAATGGGCTTCCATTGCATCTTATTCATTTTTGGAGCTATCACTTGATTCATGATCTCTGATCTTTTTCTTCTTTGATATTTGAAGTATGATTCTCTCTTTGATGGATTTTCTTTCTTTGTCCTCATTTCATACATCGTGAGGATCCCATGTAATTCATCCATTGTTTATTTATCTAGATCCTTCATTTATTCAACGAAAGAGACTTTGGCATCAAAT
>JASDQU011104595.1:6057-21942 GCA_032191745.1 Picea mariana
TGTTTGAAATAGTAAAAAAAATGTCTTATACTAATTCACCCCCCCCCCCCTTAGTATAAGTGTGTGCTCAACAATCAGAATCAGAGCAGGTTCCTTTGGAAATAATCTGACCACTGGAAGGTAGATATCGGGAGCACACATGACCGATTGTTGGCTCGTTGATTTGACACCTTTTACATAATCAATTGGTCTCCTTTTTGTACCATTTTACCCTATCCTTACACTCGTTTATTATTCGTATTGTCATATTTTCCCGTACTTCTGAAGTTGATATGTTTAACAAGATTAATGTTGTTAATTATTATAATTTCTTTCATTTTTAATGATTTAGAAGTGGTGTAGACTAATCTTTCAAATGAAGGGTTGTGACAGTTCCATTCATGCACCAACATTGTCATTCTCATACCCGATATCCATGTTTAGCATACATGAACACCTCCAAGGCTGAAATGAAGAAATGGGTTTTGTTGGCAATACCTCCAATATGATTTGGTGTTCACTAGTTCACACCTAGGCCACAGTATAGAACTCCAGCATGTGATCAAAGCTCATGGTCAAACTTATGCCAGAATTAGTAGAAATGGACTTTAGATAGGATGTCCTAGAAAACAAACAAGAATCTGAAAAATATAAAACATGGGTTTTGTGCAAAACAACCCAAATAGGGTCATACATGTGCGGTTTTTGAAAATAATGAAGGATCTGCGAGATATGGGCATTTTTTCAATTTGGGTTTGCCTAGATTTGCAGTTTCGCCCATCTTCTCCAATCTTCTAGATGAATGGATGCGCCCAACCAACAAGGGAGACCGAATCAAGCTATTCTCAACATTTTTGTGTGATGTAAAATCATTTGTAATCTTGTCTTGGTTATCTTTGAAAACCAAGATCAACTAAAATGAGGAAACTAAATATATTGTAAGCTAATTATGCCTAGACAAGGCTGATCCGAGGGAATCGGTTTTGATCGATTCCCTTTTTATTCTTTGTATATATACAACCATAGAACATAGGGAGGGATTGTTATGGATTTAGGATGGAATTAGCATTGGAGATCCATGCTTGAACATTTTTAATCCTTCATTTCATTCAATAAAAATCAATTGCTGATATTGTGTCCCTATATTTGAAGTACTCACTTAGTCTGTAAGTTTTTTCACAGCATGTGTTATGTTTGGCAGGGCCCCCATTCTCTACATGTGCTGTGCTACTTTCATTTGCTTCTATTTATCTAGTTCTGTTGTATATTTAATTCCCTAGAATAGATTCCAATTGTTGTCTCTTTATGCATTTCTATTCTGCAGAGAAAGTCCCCTCACTGAAGGTCATTGGGAAAGGAAAATACTCTCTCTCAAATTACAAGAAGACTTAGAGTTGATCTCAGTGAAAGAATGCAATTAGCACCATAAGAGTATCCCTATCATCGACTCAATGTACAATACATACCTGTGGAATTTATTGAAACTTGTTTTCTTTCCTTTCATTCATTGCTTAGTGATTAAGGCTTTGATATTTCATTTCTTCTACTTGGATATCAAATATTACGATCCCTGGGTTGATGATTAATTTCTGGAATTCACACATATATTTTGACCAACACCAATCAAGAAGGTTCCTTCACAAACATGGCTCCATTGTTTGATAGAACAAACTACGCCTTCTGGAGCATAAGGATGCGAACCTATTTAATGGATCTTGGTTTCGATATTTGGAAATCTGTTGTGATTGGTTATAAAGCTACAACATATCCACCAATAGATCAGGATGGAAAGAATGCTAGTTTAAATGATGAAAAATCCATGAATTCCATCTTGTGTGGTCTATCATAATCATAGTTTGTTAAGGTAATGCATTGTGAACCAGAAAAGGACATTTGGGACAAACTTCAAAACATCTATGAAGGCGATGACAAGGTTATGAAAGAAAACCTACATACTCATAGAAGACAATTTGAGAGTCTAAAAATGAAAGACGAATAAAATGTTGTAGCCTATCTCATTCGTGTGGATGAAATTGTCAACACCATCAGAGGACTTGGTGAAAATGTTGAAGAAGCAATGACTGTACAAAAAGTGTTAAGGTCACTCCCTTTAAGATTTGATGCCAAAGTTTCTTCCATTAAAGAAATGAAGGATATTTATTCATTGACAATGGATGAATTGCATGGGATCCTCATGGTGCATGAAGTGAGGATAGAGAAAGAAAATCCATCAAAAAGATAAGAAACCTTCAAAGCCTCAAAGAAGACAAAGAAAAAATAACACAAGTCAAGTGATTGTTCTAGTTGTGAGTCAAACACCGAGGAAGCACATTTTGTGATAAAACTGAAAAAGGGATTTGGAAAATACAAAGGTAATCTTCCCTTTAAATTATTTAATTGTGGAAAATTAGGACATTTTGTCGCTAAGTGTCCTTATGCAAAGGATGCAAGGAGTGATGATGAAAATAATACCATAACGTAAAGAAAGGGAGCAAATGTCATCAACACAAGAACCACAAAAATGACAAACATGAAAAGAATAAGAACTCTTATAAGTAGAAGAAGAATCTCTACTTAAAAGGGGTTAGTGACTTGTCTGAAGAAAAAAGTGAAAGTTGTTTCAATAATGATAGAGAATAAATTATATTTATGGTAATCAAAACAAATATTGATGAAGACAAAGGGACATAAATGATGGACCCAGAAGAAGATGAAAATGCCAAAATAGATGGGGAAGTGGATCTTGAATAAATCATGTGTTCCTTAAAAGAAATAAAAAATCTTAGGAAACAAAATTGAAACAAAAGGAGCAGTTGCAGAAATATGAAGCAGAGGATCGTGATTCAAAAGTCAAAATGTCACAAAGATTTGAAGAAACATAAAAGACTATCATGAACCTAAAGGTTCAATTAGAAGAGGCAAGAAGGATAGAAGAAGTGGTGAGAATCCATTTGAAGGAAAAGGAAGAAAATTGTGATAATATAGAATTTGAAATTGTTTCCTTAAGAAAGGAACTAGAGAAAACAACTATTAAGTTGAATAGAAGCTTGAAGTTTGAAAAGAGTGTTGAAACCTTAGACGATATCATGAATTGTAAAAGGTATCCATTCATTAAGACTGGTCTTTGCTATGATAATATTTAGATGACCACCAAAGAATATTAAAAATCTATAGAGCCACTGGATAAAGTAAATGAAGGAAAATCTAAAAGCTATGTTGATGTACTCAAAAGCTCCATCAATGACGAACACAATAGGAAGAAAGAATATGATGTTGGAATTCCTTCCAAAGAAAACAAGGACATATTCAAAAGATCTTTTCCACCAAGGTGGTCTTGCATAAATATATTTGAAAAACACACTATGGGTATTGGGTACTGACTGCAAGCAAGATGGGCTATACCAGAGGAGGACGTGGAAATAATGGACAGGGTATTGTTGTTCCTATTACCCCTGAGATGAAGTCACCAAGAACAAGTCTTGGATATGATGTTGTTTTTTCCTCCCTACCTACACTTGTCCTTGCTACAACTAGGGAAGTTTTATTTTTTGCAAGTGGAGTTCAAACCGATTTGCTAGAAGAGCATCTTATTGTTGATTGTGTTGAAAAAATTGATGAGTTGTTTGTTCCTCACATGCCATAATTTGAGCATATTGTTACATATGACATTGTTCTTGATATGCAAGGTTTTTCTACTCCTGCAAGTGAACCTAACCCTGATCCTACTTCCTTTGATCATCCAACACAAAAATATGTGCCCTATTATCATCATCATAAAAATCAAAGGAATGACAATAATGCTTTTTGATCTTTGCAGAAGAGATGTGAAATATCAAATTATGGACCAGTACCAACTACCAGGATAGATTGTGGTTGGATTGATGGATGGGCATAGAATAATTTGACTAGATGTTTGGGTACTTCATATCACTATGTATCATTGGTTGTATAGTCGTGAAATATTCCTCTTACTTACTAATGATTTCCTTGGAAGTGGTCAACCAAGGATCGACCCGACATGAAAGTCGATTGGTGTTTCGACTAAGTATTTGTCGACTGAGTTCCGACAAGATTGTCCATTAACTATAATTTTCGATGAGAACTATTGCTACTTCTTATTAACCCCTCAAGGGGGGGAATAATTGAAGTTGTTGATATGTGAACCCAATTTATGTCTTCTTGTTGAATCAATTGTTTCTTGTTGAATAAACTTGGATTTGCTAAGACTGACCGAACCATATTACACTATCGTTGGATATGTACTACTACTTATGTTGGATACATAAATTATCTATACTGATAGAGACTAATTATCTTGCATTGTTGGTGACAATGTTCAGACTTCTTCAACAATGTTTCTTTATCGTGTTTGAGTAGTTTTTATAGTCATAACAAATTAAGGTACATGCAATTGGGGGTAATATCCATCTCATATAGTCACTAAGTTATTAAGGAGAAGCACAAGCTCAAGGGGAGAATCCCTTTTCCCTTGATGTCAAATAGGGATATTTTCAGATAGGGGGGGAGTTGCAGATAGGGAAAAATTATTTCTATTCCTGGTGGACTATGCATTTCGTTGCAGGAATGCCATCAATGACAAAGGGGGAGATTGTTGTAATTACTTGCATTGATGTCAAAGGATTAATGTTGTCATTAATGTCATATTACGACTTTACAAATACACACAACATTTCCAATATTGATTTATATATAGGTTTACATGTATATTAAAAAAAAGGGTGCACGTGAAAAAGTAAAAAGTGAAATGGTGATTTCAAACCCATGGGTTTAGAATCCCATGGTATTTTCCCATGTATTTTCCTATGCTCTTTGGAAAAGTGAAATAAAAAAGGGGAATTAATTATTTAATTAGTGGTTGTCGTGTATTTTTGAATTAACATGTCCATTCATGAAGAGTTGTGATAAAGTATAAAAAGAGAAAGTATTGAGATAAAGTGTGTGGGTGAAAAATGAAATAACATTTGAAGAAGTGGATGAGCAAAGATCGAATATCATTCCAAAAGGGGAGAGTTGCGAAATTAGTTTTAGGTTAGCTTGGCATTTTCAAATTAACTTATTTTATGGGATGTTTCAGACCCAAATTTTGAGTAGACGAAGGCGAGATCTCTAGATAAATGTGGTTAATATTCCAAACATTGGTTCACTATACTTTCTTAGATATGCCCTAGCAGAAGTTAGGGTTCATGAATGCTCCTGAAATTAGTTTCAAACAGACCAGTTTGGCATTTTTGCTATAACATATTTTTTAGGAAATTTCAGATTGTGAAATTTTGAGGAGACAGAGGCACAATCTCTACGTACATGTGGTTAAAATTTCATATGGTGGATATCTATACTTTCTGAGATATCCCCTGTGGAAGTTAAGGTTTATGAATAGTCTTGAAATCTGTTTCAAACAAGTCAGTTTGGATTTTTCTCTATAACTTGTTTTATGAGACTTTTCAAACCGTGAAATTTTCAAAGATCTAAGGAGACATACATAATTACCTTGGGTAAAAATTTCAGACTTTGGTTCACTATACCTTCTGAAGTATACCTTGTGAACTTTAGGGGTTTTGAATGGTCCTAAAATCAGTTTCAAATAGGTCAGCTTGTCATTTTCTCTATAACTTCTTTTCTGAGACTTTTTAGATTGTAAAATTTTCAGATATCTGAGGCAAAATACAAAAGTACGTCATGTAAAAATTTTAGAATTTGGTTCGCTATACCTTTTGAGATATACCTTGTGGAATTTAGGTTTTTAGAATGGTCCTGAAATCAATTTCAAGCAGGTCAGCTTGGCATTTTCTCTATAACTCTTTTTCTAAGAATTTTTTACTGTGAAACTTTTAGGGATTTGAAGAGACATACCAAAGTACCTCAGGTAAAAATTTCACAATCATATTTGAAAAATTGGATACGTGGCATGTTGTACAAGTTTGTTCTTGGGAATAGGCCAAAAATAACAAGCTTTGTGAAAGTTACCATAAAGTTAATTTGGAAATCCAAAATTTGGTTAGACCTGGTGAAGGTAGAAGTAGCAAGTAGACTTAGTGAAGATAATGTGAATGTTATCATATTTTGAAGAAGTTGTGTGTACTAAAGAATAACTTATAACTTTAAGGTAGGTGCCACTCAAATAAAGAGATCGATGTCTCTAGCTAAATTGGTGCTTAGCGGTGGGGATTGGTGTCTATGAAGATATGTAAGAGTAGGTTGGTGCCTACCAGGGTTTGTACTAGTGAGGATTGGTGTCTCCGGTAGGTTGGTGCCTACAAATATTTTTAACAATAGGTTGGTGCCTACAAAGAATTATAAAGAGAAGTTTTGTGGTTTTGTCTCGAAAGGGTTTTCACATAAATCTTGTGTTCCATGTTTTGTAGTTAATATATATCATATGTGATTGTTTTCCTATGGTTGATGAATGTTTGAAAAAGTAAAAAAAAATCCTTATACTGATTCACCCCCCCCCCTTCTCAGTATAAGTGTGTGCTCAACATTCTTGTGGTAGATTGTAAAAGGGACGCAACGAGGAATGTGAAAATACTTAGCCCACACCAACACTTATAAGAAGTGGA
Organism: Picea mariana; assembly: GCA_032191745.1. Classification (NCBI taxonomy): domain Eukaryota; kingdom Viridiplantae; phylum Streptophyta; class Pinopsida; order Pinales; family Pinaceae; genus Picea; species Picea mariana. The sequence continues at coordinate 12,615 of JASDQU011104595.1, forward strand.
AAATAGATCAGTTGGAATAGGAAGAAGACCAAGAAGCCTACAAAAAAAAAAGACATCTCTTGTTTGTCACCCCTACAAGAAGAAACATCAAGCTTATAGTTGTTGGTACTCAGAGGTATTTTCATTTTGTGGGAAGAAAGTCCATGAGGTGGCATCTTGTTAGGAGAAGAAAACTACATTCCACAAGCAATATTATTTTTAGAGGAGGAATGACAAGAAGAATTCCCCAATCAACAACAAATTTAGATGCATAGAGAGAATAGGAGTATGTTAAGAATTCCATACATAAATGCCAAGAACGTTTTCCACCATTGCATGTTGAGTGGGTATTGGGAAGAAAAGTCTTAGTGAATTCATCTATATCTTCACCCCAAGAACTGCACATCCAAGAGAAGAGTGTGGAAAGTGAATCCTAAAAAAGTTAGAGAACTCACTGCATCCCAAACCCAAGGAGTAGAGTTTTTCCAAGGAGAAATAGCAACATAGGAGGTTCACATCAACATTGAAGAGGACAGTAGGTTGGTGTCAACAACCAAGGTGGCCCCATTCCAATTGTTACCTGCAATATTTTAGAAGAATAATCCATTCCTGAATATGTATTTGATATTGGTGCAAGGAGGTCAATGGCGATATTTCATCCTTGTACCATCCAAATCTTGAGGAATTCCCTTGTCCTCAAGACTATGCCCTATTGATGATTGTAACCTACATCCATACATACATAGGATTTGCCAAATTTTTGGGTGGAAGGTGTTATTATTGGACACCAAGGAGGTCATTTAAGTGATGTTGTTGTAGAGATATAGTGTTGGTAATCACATGCAAACAATGGAGAGTTGTTTCCATGCTGGGAAGAAATTGGTTCTAGCAGAATAAGGAAGTCCACACATCCTCTTATGGAATTTATATGTGATGGAATAACTTGTTGGGATCACACTAAACAAGAAAACCAAAATTCAACTTGGCTTCATTGATTGTTGAGATAGACCATCTCCAAGTCTAAGAATGTAAGATACTTGCACCATGTAGATGGGAATGAATTCTGATGAAAGAGTTCAAATCTAAAGATTTCTTAGATCTGAGAGTCAATTATCATAATTTTCAATAAAGGAACATGCAAGCTAGGAACTATATCCAGGGCCATAGCCAAACATAAAGCTAGTAACTAATGGAGTGAGCTATAACTAGAGATAGAGTTAGAGTTGTAGCCAAGAGACAGAGTTAGAGCCGTGTTCTAGAGAAGCAAACAAAATGCACATTGATCTAGATTGGCCCTCTATGATTTTGGACACCCAAAATCCTCTCAATGGGGAGGTGTGATCTAAAATGGATCTAAACAAGTGAATGGATTTAAGAATCAGTGCCTAACAAATGTAATTTGGTAATTAATGAAGGTTAGATAAACTATAAAGGACATTGTAAGTGTGAAAAAATGATAGAGGAATGGGAAAAAAAAGAATCAAATAAAATAGAAAAATGAAAATAGGAGAGGAAGNGATCAGTTGGAATAGTAAGAAGACCAAGAAGCCTACAAAAAAAAAGACATCTCTTGTTTGTCACCCCTACAAGAAGAAACATCAAGCTTATAGTTGTTGGTACTCAGAGGTATTTTCATTTTGTGGGAAGAAAGGCCATGAGGTGGAATCTTGTTAGGAGAAGAAAACTACATTCCATAAGCAAGATTATTTTTAGAGGAGGAATGACAAGAAGAATTCCCCAAACCAACAACAAATTTAGATGCATAGAGAGAATAGGAGTATGTTAAGAATTCCATACATAAATGCCAAGAACATTTTCCACCATTGCATGTTGAGTGGGTATTGTGAAGAAAAGTCTTAGTGAATTCATCTATATCTTCACCCCAAGAACTGCACAACCAAGACAAGAGTGTGGAAAGTGAATCCTAAAGAAGTTAGAGAACTCACTGCATCCCAAACCTAAGGAGTAGAGTTTTTCCAAGGAGAAATAGCAACATAGGAGGTTCACATCAACATTGAAGAAGACAGTAGGTTGGTGTCAACAACCAAGGTGGCCCCATTCCAATTGTTACCTGCAATATTTTAGAAGAAGATTCCATTCCTGAATATGTATTTGATATTGGTGCAAGGAGGTCAATGGCAATATTTCATCCTTGTACCATCCAAATCTTGAGGAATTCCCTTGTCCTCAAGACTATGTCCTATTGATGATTGTAACCTACATCCATACATGCATAGGATTTGCCAAATTTTTGGGTGGAAGGTGTTATTATTGGACACTAAGGAGGTCATTTAAGTGATGTTGTTGTAGAGATATAGTGTTGGTAAGCACATGCAAACAATGGAGGGTTGTTTCCATGCTGGGAAGAAATTGGTTCTAGCAGAAGAAGGAAGTCCACACATCCTCTTGTGGAATTTATATGTGATGGAATAACTTGTTGGGATCACACTAAACAAGAAAACCAAAATTCAACTTGGCTTCATTGATTGTTGAGATAGACCATCTCCAAGTCTAAGAATGTAAGATACTTTCACCATGTAGATGGGAATGAATTATGATAAAAGAGTTCAAATCTGAAGATTTCTTAGATCTGAGAGTCAATTATCAGAATTTTCAATAAAGGAACATGCAAGCTAGGAACTATATCCAGGGCCATAGCCAAAAATAAAGCTAGTAACTAATGTAGTGAGCTAGAACTAGAGATAGAGTTAGAGCCATGTTATAGAGAAGCAAACAAAATGCACATTGATCTAGATTGGTCCTCTATGATTTTGGACACCCAAAATCCTCTCAATGGGGAGGTGTGATCTAAAATGGATCTAAACAAGTGAATGGTTGTAAGAATTAGTGCCTAGAAAATGTAATTTGGTAATTAATGAAGGTTAGATAAACTATAAAGGACATTGTAAGTGTGAAAAAATGACAGAGGAATGGGAAAAAAAAGAATCAAATAAAATAGAAAAATGAAAATAGGAGAGGAAGAGAGAGAAAGAGATAAATGAGAACTGAAAGGATAGTCTCTTGGCCTTCCCATTACATCCCAATGCTTGTTGGAAAATTGGTTTTCATTGATGTCAATCTTAGAAGAATCCCCAAAGCAAGTTTGGAAACCTCTAGAAGTGATGGGTGTATTTGAACAAGTCTCCAATGTAGTCCCCTTATGACATAACTTTAAGCATGGCCCTCACGAGAATATGATTTGAATAAGTCTGTAAGAATCCCTAGAAATATGGTTAAGTGATTAAGAAGCCCTAGATGTGTGGTCATGAAGCCATAAGTTGTTTGAAGAAAAAGAGTGTGAAGGACATTGAAAATGCATGCAAAACATCCATTCATTGATAGTCCTCGTCAAGCCATCTCCAATGGTAGGTCACACACCATGTGTTTCCTCATAGTTGAGGATTTATTCTTTCTTAAAGATGAATCCCTGAAGTATGGTCAAGAAGCCCCAGATCTAAGGTCAAGAAGTTATAAGTTGTCCCTAAAGTCAAGTAAAGGAGAAAAAGTTGTTGCAAACAAGAAGTTACAAGTCGACTCAAGGTCCAGTAAATAAGTTGATTGGAAGGGTATAAATACACATTAATAACCTCTCATTTTCATCATTCAATCTTATGATATCTTATCATAATCTTGTCAACAAATTTTAGAGGAAAGATGAAGTGAAGAAGGGTGAAAGTCAAAGGGAATATTAAGTCTTGTGATGATGTGCTCTAAGGTATGTTTTTTAAATTTCATCTTACCATTTTTGTTATAATGTTTTTTCTAGAATGATTCAGATAGTGAAACTTGGATTCTATTGAGAAGACATATCATTGTAATTGCAGTATGAATTTAAGCTTCTAGGTCATTTTACTTTTGAAGATACACTCTATGGAAGATAGGGTTTTTGACCAAGTTTGTAAACAATCATAAATTATTCATAGAGGTTCCAAATTCCATGAGACTAATTGCATTGGAAATAGTACAATCTGTAGTATTTTAAGTGTGAATTTCATAATCCAATATCAAATATTGACCATGTGTCATTTTGTACAAGTTTTCTCTCCAGAATAGGCCAAAATTCAGAAAGGTATGCCATATTCACTATATATATTTTTTAGTGACGAATCAAGAAGAAAAACTTGGTGGAATTTCAAAGAAGATATCGAAGAATATTGGGTACAATTTTCAGACCTTGATTCATTACAGGTATGGAGTTATACTTGTTGGAAGTTAAGGTTTGTGACTAATCCATAAACTAGTCCAAAACAAGTGTTCGAGATAAATTTAAGAAGTGATGTTGGGCTCTATATGTGAACTCATGTGGACCTAGGATATTTATGTGGACCCAATTTCTAAGTTGACCCAAGTTTATGATGTTGATGTATCAATTGTGGTGGATCTAGTTTTGATGATGTTGATGTATCAATTGTGGTGGATCTAGTTTTGATGATGATGATGTATCAATTATAGTGGATCTACATTTGATGATGATTATGTATCATTATCAGTGATAGTCACAATTACAAGTTGATTCTCTTATCTATATTTAAGGGTGGGAGGGTGGTGCAGGGTAGGAGATCGAAGTCTCCTTTAGGTTGGTGCCTGAGAAACTAGGGTTGTTGGGTGGTGCACGGGAATATTGGTGTCTTCAGATAGTATGTTGGTGTTTGCAGGGGAGTTACAACTTCCTTTGAGTTGGTGCTAATAAAACTAGGGGGTTGGAGCCTCCTTCCAGTTGGAGCTAGAGAATCCAAGGAGTCGTAGCTTCCTCTAGGTTGGATCCTATAAAATAAGGGGTTGGAGCCTCCTTCCAGTTGGAGCTGGAGAATCTAAGGATTCGTATCTTCCTTCAGGTATGAGCCTCCTTCCTGTTGGAGTTGGAGAATTTAGGAAGTTGTAGCTTCCTTAAGGTTGGAGCTTGTTAACAGGGGGTTGGTTCCTCCTTCCAGTTGGTGCTAGAGAATTTTGGAATTTGGTTCTTCCAGTGGATGTAATATTCAAGATATATATTAAAAAATGTTCTGTGGTTTTCTTCCATTTGGGTTTCCACGTAAAATTCTTGTGTAATGTGTATCTCTAATTATATGTTTATGACATTTTAAATGCAGTCACAAGTGATAAATTGTTGAATTTCATTATTGATAAGTTAATGTTTACATGTTGTGATTAAAAATGGTAAAAAGTGCTCAATATTGATTCATCCCCCCTCTCAGTATTGGTGAATATTCCAACAATGCTCCTATATCTCATTGTGACTTGACTCTCAAAGGGTCTTTTGTCCAAAGAGGGGAGTATGTAGAGAGATCCATGAGCTACATTTTAACCAGAGATCATTGGAATAAGAGCCTTGAGAAAACATTCAATGTTGGTTTTCCAATTTGGGTTTCCAAGGTAAACAATGTGTCTTTACATGATTAAATTTTTTCAATGGTTGTTTTAATTGTTTTGCTTGAGTTATTGGTGATTTGTTTGTGTTTAAAATTCTACTAGTTATTGGATGGATGATTGTGATGAATAAATTCCACTGTAATACATTATAAGTACTTATAAATTCATTTTCCATGAATATTATGTGAAATAATATAACTCTAAAATCATATTTATCCATTCTTGTTGCACTCAGAGATAAATGGCCATCTGAAACTAGTTTTTGCAATTAATTAGCTTGATTTATAATTATGCATATGAAGTTTGAGGGAATTCAAGCATGTTGAAGCATTGGCAACCAAACCACCTACAATCTCTTGAAATTTGAAGTTATATGCCCTTGAGAAGTTATTATCATAACCAACAAAATGTTAAAGGTAGTGAGGGGACTGTGCACAAGATATACATTGGTCATGGCTGATTGTTCCTTGCATATCAGAGTTGTACATAGGTCGTATAGGGTGTACACACCGTGTGTTTTTTTCCTTATGTTCCTTGGGGTTGTACGAGTTGAAATTTGGGTATGTGAGTATTTTTTGGACACTTGCATATTCATTGGACAAAGTGTTGGGTAGTGTGATGTGCCTTGTCGGAAATGGCCAATGGAATTGTAACCTTCTCTTAACTTTTTCATTCCCATTTTTGGCATTTTTTGAATCTCTTTTCAGATGTTTCAATATTAATCCATTTCATATATATGGTTTAATTCATTATTATCTTGTTCATGTTTTAGTGAATTACCATCTAATATGTTTCAAATTCATTTTCATCCCAAGTATGTGATAGCTAAATGCCATCTCATTTATGTTCAACTAATGGATTATAAGTTGGATTGGAGTTTAATTAAAAACACATAAAGCTTGTGAGGCATTATGAATTGTATTATAATTGCTAGTGGAAGCTAATTTGAAGCCTATGTACATGTCAATGACAAGAACAAGTATTAGTTTATTGAGTTGAGTTCTTGGTTTCCCAAACGCTACAAAGAAAGGTGGTAGCATTATAATAAATACTACCGACTTGAATTCAGATAGATTTATATGTGTTTTAATGCTGGGAGCATAGATATTCAATAGAGCTTGAGCATTCTAGCCTATATAGATATCGTTATCTACTAGAGTAACATATTGTGTTTTCTATTGGAGTAGCATTTTTTTATTATTATCTTGGAGCACCTCACTAATTATTGATACTAGATCCTTTCATCTTTTGTTGTTGGAGTGTTAATGACAAGTGTATTGTTGGGTTTAATAAGATTTTATATAGAGCTAGAACATACCTAGATAATCAGATGGCATAACACTATTGAGATACAACCATTTTTTCACAATAATAGCTTAGAATTTTATCACACCATTTGACCTTTAACTTCATGTTTATATCCAAATAAATGTTCCTTCTTTTAAAAGAGAAAGGTGAATGAAGGAATTGACAATGGGATTTAATCTATGAGGGAGTTTTTCCAAACAAAGTAGGTGTGTGTGTTTCACTCAATTGGCTCTTGAGAACAAATAATTGAAAACATGAAAGAATGCAAGCCTCGAAACAAAGAAGCATAACCAATCCTTGTCTGCCCACCTAGTGACAACACTAGACAAACAAAATAATAATTATGATTATTATTGACTTTGTTAGCCAGATGTTGTGTGTAGGCTACGTCAATAACATAGACCTTGTAGCCATTTTTAAGACCAATATCTATACATAATTCTAATAACATAGAACAAAAAAATAATTATGTAAGGTATCTGTGTTAGTGAAGAAAGTGGGCTATAAGTCCCTCATTTACGGATCATGAGTACTTTTGTTTATAGTAAGGATAGTTAGTACTTAAACCTTTTGGATAAACACTACGAGTTCTTGCATATGGGCAACAACATATTTTTTGGATTGTATTACAATGTCATACAACTAGGTCACTACTTTTTATCCAATACAAAGTTAACTTTTATCATAAAAGAAAAGGAATAGAAAGGTAAGCCTTACACCCTCGTGGGAAATTATACCTAGCACACTGAAGTGACAATTTCTTGCCCAAAATATTTTAAATGTGCAAGGTTCTAGGCAAATAACTTGTCACTTCAATGTTCTAAGTAGGTTTGGAATTTATTAGAAGGTGTATTTTAGGTGTTTCTCATGGGTGCATAATTATTCCCTAATAGAAACCATTTGGATTATAGTGCAAGAAACCCACATATAGTGATAACTTCATCATCCTTCCCACATGTCACAAAACAAGTTGGGGTTACATTTCTAACACTTCCACATAATTAACAGTTGTTGTGAATCAAACATATCCAATGACTCCATCTATGCTCCATGACATTGTTAAGGACTACTCTCCAAAAATTATTACACTCATGGTCACCAAATTAACTCCAAGTGAACTGAATTAGAGCTATGGGATCACACCATCCCCAACATCTCAGTTAGATATTTTCTTGAATCAAAGAGGTATAAAAAAGAACAAGATTAAAAATTTCACAATTTCTACTTCTTGTCTTTTATATTAGGGATATAGTCATCCCTATCCAAACTTATTGACACACCCTACAAGACCAAAAATTCAAGGGTCATGCATGCCACATTATGTTTTACAACCATATATCCTTTATAACATCATGCAACATCTGTACATTTATCACTCCAAACATGGAGTTACATAGGTACACATATGCCATTTACAAGTTGTCAATTAGAGGCTTCCTACACTCAACGTTTCACAATGCTTTCTTAACAATGAAAATGTAGCTAACACTTGATAGTATATTTTTATTTGGCATGTACAACCCTTCAACTAGAAGTGATAATTCCTATACATGTCAATTTAACTACATGTAATTGCCTATTTTGCTCAGTAATGCCTCTCTTAGCCACTAGCATACTCATCTACAATTTAGTTTCACAAAAGGACTAACAACAAATCTACTCCCACTACAAATAATACCCACATACAGACCACAGTCACATGCTAGCTTCCACACAAAAAATAAAGTTTTTCTCAGCCTCGCTCCCTCTTATTCTTGTAGATCCATGTAGAGCCACCAAAAGTCTCTTTTTTTTTTTAACTATGTGCCACTCACTATGCACAAGATCAAGCACCTACATGTCATGGATACACTTGATCTACATAGATTATTTTCCTAGGTTTACATAACCACACACAATGACATTATATGCCTCCTCTATAGGTCAATGAAGGGTATTTACACAAAACAAATGTATGAAATGCATCAACGGGAAGCAATGCATACTAGCTCAATCTTCAAGACACACTTCATGTTAGAGTACTATGTGAAAATATGATTTCCACAACCAACCATCTCTTACAACATATATGAGCACCAACCTTCCTCTTAATTCCATGTGCATGAAATAACAAGCCTAATGTGGCATCATCATTATTAAATGATGCAGGATCATCACATATAAAACATAGACAATTGCATAGAAAGATGGAAAGGCTGGTGATGCATAGATCCGCGAACATGTGGAAGAACACATAGAAGAAAGTGGGACATAGGTTGATTGTAAGAGGAAAAAATACTTTGGATGTGGCTTATGATGATTTATGACATGCACAAAGAAGATGAATTGTAGAAGAAGGTGCACACATAGAAACCATTAAAACAAAAAGTGACATCAGTGATGGATATGCTTCCATTGGGCCTTTAAGGACTGTTTCTAAAATCACTTTTGGTAATATCCCTTCCAAACATGTTGCCAAAAGTGGATTTAGAAATAGTCCTTAAAGGACCATTGCAATATGTGGCTTTGGTGACTAAAACAATTATGAGACTTTTAGGACTGTCACTGATTCATTTTTTAGCAATTAAATTAGCGATAATATTTCTAATCATGTCATCAATTCCTATTTTTTAACTAAAATTGGTGGTGGTCCCCTAATGTCTGATGCCAAAAATTTCCTTAAAATAATGGA